>JBBPBX010030504.1:0-32173 GCA_038048925.1 Garcialebias charrua
GATGGGACACACATCGGAGACAATAAGGGGTTCAGTGTCTTGCCCAGGGACACTTCAGCATGTGACGGCTGGTGGATTTGAACCTCCAACTCTCACATTGGAGGACGACTGCTCTAACCACTTGGCCACAGCCGTCCCTAAAGTTATCAGGTTATCAGATGAGAGTTCTGTGATGGAGTTAAACTCAGAACAGTCTGCTCCTCAGATAAATACTGTAATGTTAAATTATTATTTTTAGATGTGAATGTTTCTGTTCAGTGCCTGAGACGACTTCTGTTGTGACTTGGATCTGTAGAAATAAACTGAATTGAATTGAAATTAATAACCAAACACTAACCACCTGGAACCAAACAGTAGCTTGGATGTTGATCCGGACCAGTTCCCAGTCACTGTGTCTGTTTGAAACAGTGAATTAACGACACGACCAAAGAGGAGCCAGTATATCCTAATCCTCATTTCTGATTGGCTGATGACTGTCTCAGCTTCCTGAACAAAGTTTCACTGGTTTGGCAGGATGCTGACACACAAACACACACAGACACACACAGACAGACACACACACACACACACACTTGTGAGTGGAGTGTTCTCGGGGTGATTTTCCTGCATGCTGACACGCTGATAAACCCGTTACCACACTAATTAACTCAAACACAACACACACACACACACTGTTGTGTTATTCATGATGAAGAACAAACTTCAAACAAGCTCTCTCTCTCTCTGCTGTGTGTCGATCGCTCTGACTCACCTTTACACACTGTTTACCTACAGCTGTGTGCGAGTGTGTGTTCTGTTTTCACTCTATAAAGCCAGAAAGTGTGTGTCTGTGACTTGTGTGAACACACACACACACACACAGAAAAAGTGCTTTTGACCTCCAGGTCTCTTTGACACTGAAAGGAATTGTGGGAGTTATCAGACAACACACAGACAGAGTGTGTGTGTTGTTTTTATGTTTGCCTTAGAGCTTCACGGTGTGTGTGTCTGTGTGTGTGTGTTGTGTACAGCTGGTAGTGAGCTGATAACAGTCCTATTAGAAATATTAATATACCCTGAACTCCACAGACACAGACCAAAGAATCCAATGTGTGTGTGTGTGTGTGTGTGAGTGAGAGAGAGAGAGTTTGTGTGTTGTCCTCGCTCACTCTGATTGGAGTAAATCAATTAAAAGTTGGAGACGACGGTGTTTCGTTGGCCCTCAGCTGTGATTGACAGGCTGAGGTTTTGCAAGAATAAAATCAAGAAAAACAAAAGACAACCCTAGAGGAACCCTGGGGTACCAGGATGGTATGTGCAGAACCGAACTTCTTCAGAAGAACACGTTTATTAAAGAATGTCATGATTAAAACCTGTTCCATCCTGAAAAAGTGACTAAAACAGAAGAACCAAGGGTCAAGTCGTCAAACAGTAGCTGACCAACAGAACCAACATACTCACGAGAACATTATGTAGAACCCGTCTACTGGAGAGGAACATGGGCGGAACCAGTCCACTAGCCAAGAACACAAATCTTCTAATGAAAATTAATCTAAAACCAAAAGAAGAAGAATATTCCATCCAGGAACATTTAAAGTAGAACAACGCATCTACTAAAGAACATGAGGTTATTTTGGAGTTTTAAAGAACAGTCTACATGTGGAGAACGTCTGATGGTTAATATAAATAACATAAAACATAGAACTTGAAAAGTTTTTCTATAAAATGACATCTTAAATATTGAGCTCTTAGTCTGAAGGTTTAAAAGGATCAGCAGAAGACGTAAAGAGAACACAGGTAGAACGTGATATAAACCAAACATAAGAACAAAGGTGGAACCTGGAATATACAGTATCAGCAGAAGAAACAAACAACGTGGGGGGGAACGCTTTATCAAGAAGATGCACAAAACAAGGATGGAATCTGGTGTACTTCAAATGAGCAGAAGAACCAAGCAGAACAAGACTGGAACCGGGTGTGAAAAAGACATAGAGAACCAGGGTAGTACCTGGACTATACAGGACCAGAAGAAGATCTGAATGAATTACAGATGCAGAACATAGTTGGAAGCCACTTTAAGCAGGAAAACCAAAGAAAAGGCTGGTCTATACTGTACACAGCATCGCCTTTAGAACTAGGCATAGATAACATGGGTAGAACCTAATATAAAAACAGGTTCAGGATGGATAAAATTCAGTTCAATTCAGTTTAATGAATACAGTAGTACCAATTCACATTCACAACATCTCAGGGCATTTTACAAAAACATTCACATACACAGAAAAGCCAACTAAGAAAGTTATCTATCTAAGGAAGAGGGCTAGCTTAACCCTAACCCTATCTAAGGATAAAACTGAAGATGCTGCAGCTGACGGAGAACCTACAGATACAGAACCATGATGATGTTGTGATGTTGCCAGGATCGGGTTTTTGGATTCAGAATAAGCCAGACACAGGAGTACAAAAAGAACCGTTTTCACTAATTTGGTTGCTGATGGAGAGATCAGGATCAGCTGCATTAACAGGTTCTCACAGGCTGGAAGGAGAGTCACCTGACAGAATGGCAGCAATGGTGTCACTGGTCGTGGTGCAGAGCAGGGGTCATGATCAGGAAGGCAGAGGTCCAGATTCAATATCCAAAAACATAATCTGTGAAGTGTGGTCTTAGTAGAGGAAGCAGGGCATGTTACCGTGATCAGAGACAGACAAAACCAAAGGGGCAGGCAAGGCGATGAGTCAAAAAACAGGCGTAGGTTCAAGGCAAGGCAAGTCAAGTCAAGTCATCTTTATTTATATAGCAGTTTAAAACAGATAAACTGTTAGGCATGAAACAAGATGATTAAAGGCTTCACTATCAGGGACCATGGGAGGTATAATAATTTGGCACTGGTTGGTGTGGACATGGAGCTTATAAAGGCAGGTGAACAGGTGTAAGGAATGAATGCTGATTACTGTGGAGAAAAGGGAGGTGTGTCATGGAGTGAAGGGAGCAGGCTTGTACTGGAGGGTGGGTGATAGGCAAAACACAACAGGGAAACAGAAACAATGAAGGCAGGATTGTGGTAGGATGGGCAGAAACATGGCATGAGGAGCAATGATGTGAGTAGATGAGGGGTCAGCAGGGGGCTGCTGACCATTCCAGATGTAAAACCTTCAGATACAGAACCCTGATGATGTTTAACCTACAGATACAGAACCATGATGGTGTAGAACCTTCAGATACAGAACCATACTGATGTAGACCAGGGGTGCTCACACTTTTTCAGCATGCGAGCTACTTATAAAACAACCAATTCAAAATGATCTACCCAATACAAAAATGCAAAACATAATTATCTTCAAATGTATTAAGGATTCTTTTTATGTACAATGTATACTGATGTACCTTGCATAACTAAATAAGCCAATATTGCACAACACATATAATAAATCAGGGGTCACCAACGTGGTGCCCGCGGGCACCTGGTCGCCCGCAGGGACCACATGAGGTGCCCGGGGGTGGTGACAGCAATATAGATTTTTTTTTAATTTAAAAAAAAGATGGTAGAAACTGATCCCCACTCCCCTTCTTTATAAGAATCTGGTCTTTTACTTTAATAAATGTTAAAAAATCATTAGATATTTTTTACTTTAATAAATGTAATCTCTACGAAAGCCCCCTCCAGCAAATCTAAAGTGGTCCACAGGCCACCAGTTGATAACCACAGTTGTAGCAGGTTGTTATGGCTCCGGACAAGTTTAATTTTGTGAACGAAGGCATAAAAATGGCTCTTTTGGTTTGGAGAGATTTAATGTATACAGCGGTGCTTATGCATTTATGTTACAGACTGTCCCTGAACACACCGCAAAAGAGTGTGAAACAAACGCGCGCGCTGCGGGACAGGAAAAAGTGCAGAGAAGTCAAGGTTATGCTGTATGAAAAGTGTCTCGTATGATTTGAATAATAAAGCGACGTCAAATCCCAACCAGTATGTTTCTTAAGCGTGCAGAGAAACATCACAGCGTCACTCACCCCGGACGATGCTTCGGTGAGCACCCGGAAGTTGGGTGAGTGAAAAATGACTGCTCTGGACAACTGGGATTTTAGTTCCTCCACCTTTCTCTTTCTCAGCTGGCTTTTCGGTGGGAATTCGATGTCGTATTTTCCATGAACAGTCCAAAATATGATAGTTTTCGCTTGTATGTTTTTCTGCGTTTCGCCTTCGCGCCATTGTTTTTACGCATGAGCAATGACCTAAAGCTCGTCATCTGATTGGCTGCCATGTACGGTATGTCAAGCAAGTGACGGGATGTTTGATAGGCTAAAACTCAAGATTCATTTGTCATCTGATTGGTTGCCCTGTATGTCAATCAAGTAACAGGATGTTTGATAGGCTGACAATTTTTTATTGTCACACTGCGAAAAAAATAAAATAAAAAAATAAAGTCACGCTGCCATCGAGCAGTAATGCCTCCGCGATCGACGTTATGGCCACCTCTGATGTAGACCATTCAGAAACAAAACCCTGCTGATTAACCTACAGATACAGAACCCTGCTGATGTACAATCTACAGATATAGAACCCTGCTGATGGAGAACATACAGATAGCGAACCTTGCTGATGTAGAAACTACAGCTACTGAACCATGACGATGTAGAGCATACAGATCCAGAACCCTGCTGTTGTTGAACCTATAGATACAGAACCCTGATTATTTAGAACATACAGATACAGAACCCTGCTGATGCAGAGCCTACAGATACAGAAAACTGTTGATGGAGAACCTACAGATAGCGAACCTTGCTGATGTAGAAACTACAGCTACTGAACCATGACGATGTAGAGCATACAGATACAGAACCCTGCTGATGTACAATCTACAGATACAGAACCCTGATGATGGAGAACATACAGATACAGAACCCTGCTGATGTAGAGCCTACAGATACAGGAAACTACTGATGGAGAACCTTGCTGATGTAGAAACTACAGACCCAGAACCCTGCTGATGTTTAGTCAGAGAATCTTTATTGTCATTTGCACCGCATGTGGCACATGTGATGAAACGAGATTATGTACACAGGGTCCCAGTTATATTCAACAATAAAAAGTAAAAGAAAAACAGTAATACGATCTAAGATATGAACTAAGAAAAACATCAACTAAAAAAATACACTAAGCACTAATGTAATAGAAAAACATCATTACAAACAGCAGCACGAACTTGAATCTGTATGAGCAGATGGTCACAGATGAACACAGCAACAAGAAACAGACCAGCATCAGCATGATGTGATATTTTGCAATGATTATTCACTTATTTCACTCATTCACTCATTTAACCTACAGATACAGAACCATGATGGTGTAGAACCTTCAGATACAGAACCATGCTGATAAAGAGCCTACAGATACAGAACCCTACTGATGTTTAATGTACAGATACAGAACCCTGCTGATGTTGAACCTTAAAAAACAGAACCCTGGAAGACCTCTCTGGAACCCGGTTCCTCTGAATTTGGTCCCAGCAGCTTCTGCTGCTGTAGGAACCTAAATATAGGAGTCATGTAAAGACGCGGTTCGGATAGCAGTGTTTATTTTTAACTGACCAGAACTCTGTCTATGATTGGTTCCGACTCACTGACCCAAGGGCCACAGAACAGAGGTGTGTTTGGTTCCGATACCAGATAACATATCTGCTTTAGCAGTCCTACCTGCAGCAATGACCCGTTATTGAGTCAGGAAGTCAGAGAAAGAATTGACGATCAGATCCAAACCAAGAAGCAGGACCAGTTCCAGGTCCAAACTTGCACCTTTGTGTGAGGCACACAAGAAGTGCCATTGGTAGGTTAGGGTTAAGTCTATACTGGTATTGGTTGTGATTAGGGTTAAGTTTGTACTTGTAATGTTTAGGTTTAGGGTTGTTATACACTTGTAATGTTAGGGTTAGTTCTGTACTTGTAATGGTTAGGGTTACATATGTACGTGTCATGTTAGGGTTAGGGTTGTTATGTACTTGTAATGGTTAGGGTTACATATGTACGTGTAATGTTAGGGTTAGGGTTGTTATGTACTTGTAATGGTTAGGGTTACATATGTACGTGTAATGTTAGGGTTAGGGTTGTTCTGTACTTGTAATGGTTAGGGTTACATATGTTCGTGTCATGTTAGGATTAGGGTTGTTATGTACTTGTAATGGTTAGGGTTACATATGTACGTGTCATGTTAGGGTTAGGGTTGTTCTGTACTTGTAATGGTTAGGGTTACATATGTACGTGTCATGTTAGGGTTAGGGTTGTTCTGTACTTGTAATGGTTAGGGTTACATATGTTCGTGTCATGTTAGGGTTGTTATGTACTTGTAATGGTTAGGGTTACATATGTACGTGTAATGTTAGGGTTAGGGTTGTTCTGTACTTGTAATGGTTAGGGTTACATATGTTCGTGTCATGTTAGGGTTGTTATGTACTTGTAATGGTTAGGGTTACATATGTACGTGTAATGTTAGGGTTAGGGTTGTTATGCACTTTTAATGGTTAGGTTTACGTATGTACTTGTAATGTTAGGGTTGTTATGTACTTGTAATGGTTAGGGTTAGGGTTGTTATGTACAGGTGACCCCCGACCTACGACTCCATCGACCTAGGGCGTCCCGGACCTACAAACGTATCATATTTAATAAAAATATGACATTACTGTATTAAAAAAAAAAAAAAAAAAAAATTTTTTTTTGTGCTTAAATGTTCTTAATTTCATGTGTACATCACTTTGTTGCAGCTGTGGTTGTTTTAAAGGCTTTATAAATAATAATTATGATAAAAATGATCATTTCTGATCATTTTTGTCATGATTGCGCAATAATTACGCAACTTCCGGTCATAACAGGAAGAAGGTCGGTCATAACAGGAAGAAGGTCTCCAGTCACCGGAGGCCAGCCATCTTAGGTCATAGTTACGGCTGCAGGCAGCCAGGTTTGGAAGACTGGTGACCAGGATGGCTTCATATGGATTAATTACGAGCTGGAAACGTCTCTGTGAACTTTGTGGATGTCTCAGGCAGCTGCAGATTTATCGCCGATGGTGCCAGGCCGCCGCGAGAACACCTCCGGCCTGGCTAGCTCCAGAAGCTAACAAGGGAGCTAACACGGGACGCAGCAGCGGCTTTGACCACCTCCAAGTAAGAAATTATATTTTTATTTAATTTATATTTTTATTACTGTACTGTATTAATTAATTACACTGTGTTAGGTGTGTTAGGATAGGCGAAGTACGTACTGTACAGTACTTGGTACCACAAAAAAAAAAAAAAATACAGGACATCCCCGAGTGACGAGGGTACGGAAGGTCTGACCTGCGAACAGATCGACCTGCGAACCGTTCTTAGGTCCCAAACTCGTTCGTAAATCGGGGGTTTGCTGTACTTGTAATGGTTAGGGTTAGGGTTGTTATGTACTTGTAATGGTTAGGTTTACGTATGTACTTGTAATGTTAGGGTTAGGGTTGTTATGCACTTGTAGTTTATTCTTATACTTAATTGTTAGGATTAGGTACCGTATGTACTGGTAAAGGTTAGGATTAAGGTTATGTACTTGTAATGTTTGGGTTAGGGTTAGGTATGTACCTGGTACTTGTAATGGTTAGGGTTGTTATGTACTTGTAATGGTTAGGATTAGGTACCGGTATGCACTGGTAATGGTTAGGATTAAGCTTATGTACTTGTAATGTTAGGGTTAGGGTTAGGTATGTACCTGATACTTGTAATGGTTAGGATTAGGTATGTACTGGTAATGGTTAGGATAAAGGTTATGTACTTGTAATGTTAGGGTTAGGTATGTACCTGATACTTGTAATGGTTAAGATTAGGGTCAGGCTATTAGAAATTAATGAAAAATGAATGGAATTCAATGCACAGTCCCTGTAAAGCTAGAAAGACAAAGCTGTTGGTATGTGTGTGTGTGTGTGTGTGTGCGCATGTTTCGCTCTGTGACTTTGTCTCTCTGTGTGTCTTTGCCTCTCTCTCTGTGTGTCTTTGTCTCTCTGTATGTGTGTCTGTGTGAGTGTGTGTGTCTGTCTGCGTGTGTGTGTGTGTGTGTGTGTGTGTGTGTGTGTGTCTGTGTGTGTGTCTGTGTGTGTGTGTGTCTCTGTGTGTGTGTGTCTGTGTGTGTGTGTGTGTAACAGTAGCGTATTAGAGCAGATTACTGTTGTTCAGTTTGACAGCAGAGAGCGAGGCAGAGAGCGAAGCAGAGAGCGAAGCAGAGAGCGAAGCAGAGCTACGAGCCTCAGATTAGATTGAACTTGTAGCATTTAGAAGAACATTAAACGGAGCCTGCAATCACGGGTCAATCGATGCTGCGCTGCTGGCTGCTTGCTGTGTGACTGTTCTGCAGGATCACACCAAACACGCTTCATGGGAGAACAAGGTGTTAGCCACCTCAGGTAGACCTGTGTTCCCCCAGAACATTCACTCATTCAACCGTTATTTAAGCAGGTTAATCCCATTGAGCCTCTGGGAGTCATTTACAAGAGAGACCTGATTACATGAACTGAGGAATGCCTGGAACATGTCTGTTGTACATTAAATTACATGAAGCAGAGCGCACAGGCTCAAGAATGTGGAATAAAGTATTTGCAATCCATTCTGAAATGTGTGTGAAAAGTTCTAGGGACACCATGGGGAGTTCTAGGGTCTGAAAGGGTTTTACTTCTGTAGCTCTGGAGTATCTAAGGGATCTTCTTTGGCTCAGTCTGTCAGGTACTAAATCCAGAAAATGGAGGATGACTTTCTGGAGCTGCTAAAAACATTTACAAATCAAAGGGAAAAATAAATGATTAAATCCAGTAAAATGTTTCCTACATTCTACTGAACCTGAACACCATATCACTTTTCAACTTCTTTATTCAGACATGCCTAAAGCTTTAGATGCAGTGTTCCCTCAAAGAGAACTGAACTAGACAAAAGGTTATTGCTAGTATCACTCAGCCCTCTGTGAATAGCAAACAACCATCAGGTGCTAATGATCCATCATTAGGCTGATGGACCTCCTTGATCATGTGAGCAGCTGGTTTCAGGCTGTCATCAGCCAACTGGTTGATCCACTGTGAGAGGGTGCTATTTATAAGACTGTGCTGAATACAGCATCTCAGACTGAGGAAGTCTTTCGGAGGAAAGACGAAACGTTTCTACCATACAGTATTTTTGTTTGATTGTTTTTTGAATGTCCAGAGGACCAGACTTAACTTGTTTATGCCCCTTTTCCACCGATCGGCGCGGGTCAGTTATTGCGTAATATGTACGTCGCAGACAACCACTTTACGCCATTTCCACTGGATATTCCGAGCTGCGCCGCACCAGAATTCTGGTCTCATTTCTTTGCAGTGACGACCCGCGCTCATGCGCGCCGGGAGGACGAGTCTGTGTGGACTGGAGCTGCTTTCACGGAAGCGAGGGAGCGAACACGGAAGTACTTTAATGATTAACATGGTAAAAACAATTATTTGTTTTTAAAATTATAGCAAAGATGGGTCTTCAGCTGAACGTGTCCTTAATAAATTCACGTAGCGGTCAAAACTGCAGGATTTTAAAAACTAGGATCGCCACGTGCATGCGCGCGCGTGTCGGGCGGCTTTATTACCTTAAAATGTGGCTAAATAAACAGATATAAAAATATATTTCATAGCTGACTTTATAGCACGAGGGTTCTTGAGCTTAAACCGTTCCTTAATAATGTCACGTAGTGGTCAAATCTGTAGGATCGTCACGTGCACGCGCACGCGAGTCGGGCGGCTTTATTTCCTTAAAAAGTAATAATAATAAAAAATATAAAATTTGACTTCTTCCAAACCTGTCGCGTGCACTACGAAAATAAATTATAAAAAAATTTAATTTTATTTAAAATAACTCCAACAGGTTAGAGTTTGTAGATGAACATCTTGTGATTACATTCTGTTAGTTAAAAAAATAAAATAAAAAATCTGCACAGAAGGGGTACAAAAAAGCTGTGTAAACAGAACTAGATGTGAGCCGACCCGAATTGAGCTAATCTGAGCTGATCTGATCCGACCCAAGCCGAGCGGTGGTGAAGTGTTCCCACATGTTAGAACAACCTCTTTTCCTGGCTGGTTCCATAATGACTCATTTTTAACTATATCAACACGACAGCACAAATTCTCCTGCTCTCCAACACATTACAAACATTTTAGAACTGTTTAAAAGTGTTGAGCGCTCTCAGTTCAAAACTGTCTCAACCTGTCAGGATCGAGACGAGGCGGTGACAGGGGATCAGCTGTTTGGACGTGAACCAGTCAAGAAAATCATTCCGACAATGAAACAGTTTGTGTTTCGGACGTCACGTGTCACGTGACTTCTTCTGCACCAAAGCAGGCTCCGAAGCAGAGGTTCGATGTCATTTTACTGCAGGGTTCGAAGCACGTTTTGAAGCTTTTGTTTCATACCGCCATCACTACTCACAACCTGCCTTTTGGATTCCTTGTTTTTGCCTACGCCTCATCTGGTTTTGGACTCTGCTTTTCTGACCACGGTATTGACCCTGTTTCTGATTATCACAACTACGCCTCACAAGGGCAAGATTTGGTCCTGATTTTCTGCTCTCTGCCTTCCTGTTCACGACCCCTGCTTCATCAACTGGACCCAGTGACGCTATTGCTGTCAATCTGTCAGGTGACTTTCTCCTTCCAGCCTGTGAGAACCTGTTAATGCAGCTAATCCTGGTTCCTCCAGCAGCAACCAAATTAATAAAAACTGTTCTTGTTGTGCTCCTGTGTCTGGCTGTCTTTGAATCCAAAAACCTGGTCCGTGACACAGAGCAGAACTTTTCAAAGCATCTCAAGGATTCTCAACACAAAACAACTTTTTAGCACATCTCAAGGAACGTGAACACAACAGAACTTTTCAATTTATCATATAGGGCTAGAACATAGCAATTTTTTTTTACACAACAGGACATTTCTACTCAACTCATGTAATCTAAACATAACAAACCTTTTCAACCTGTTCAAAAGGGTTAGGGGGCCAAGATGACACTTGCTCTTCTCAAGGGCGGACGTCTCCTCTCGGTCTCCGCTTTGCTTTTGCTTTGTCTTGTCTGAAACTGTCTGAGAGCCTCTCTTCTACAAAATCTTCTGAATCATAACTATGGACTTCAATTTGGTCAGTTGGTCCCTCAACACAACTGATAACATTTCTTCAACAAGAAGACAGGCTGTAGGCGAGACGATTTGCCCTGTTGGCATGCACACAGCTGGATATCTCATCGACTTGGAAGACTTGATGATGTGTCTATCTCTGCTGTCATCTGTGGATCTTAAGGACTCATATTTAATTGGATTTATGATAACTGGTTCCTGCTTTTTGGATTTGGCTGGTTCCTCGTCTATCAACACACAAGGAAGACGTCGGCAGCAAATTTGGACCTGGTCAGGCTGCCTGTCTTACATGATTAGGGATGGGAACCGAGAACCGGTTCTGTTAGAGAACCGGTTCTTAATAGTCCAATTCCATGGAATTGTAGGATGCTTGTCTTAACGATTCGCCTCTGGTCATNTGACTTATCTGTTTAAATAAAGGTTGAATGAAAGAGGCAGGGCAGCCAACATGGGACCCAAAAGTCCTAGGTTCAATCCCCAGTCATTCCCACATGTCATGGTATCTCTGAGCAAGACATTCAATCCAAAACTGCACCCACATAGCTGCCCACTGCTCCACCTGGGTGCACCCCAGGTGCAATGGGTTAAATGCAGAGAGGCAATTTCATCTTTGTATGGGAACATACAATGATGAAATCACATATCACTTTATTTATTTATTAAGTTTTAAAAGAACCAGCCTGAACACAACTGAACATATTCTGCCCAGTCCTCACAAACCAGAACACAGCACATTTCAAGTCATTGTAAGGAACCTGAACACAACAGAACTTCTCAACCTGTCCCTAGGACCCTGAACACAACAGAACTGTTTACCCATCTCAAGAAATGTGAATAGAACGTAACTTTACAACTTGTCAAAGTCCGAGTCGGAGATTCTTTATTGTCATTTGCACCACGTGTGGTACATGTGATGAAACGAGATTATGTGCACAGGGTCCCAGTTACATCCGACAATAAAATGTAAAAGAAAAACACTAATAACATCGAAGATATGAACTAAGAAAAACATAAACTAAAAATACACTAAGCACTAATATCATAGAAAACATTACTCCAAACAGCAGCACGAACATGAGTCTGTATGAGCAGATGAACACGAATGAACACAGCAACATGAAACAGATCAGCAGCAACATGAAACAGATCAGCAGCAACATGAAACAGATCAGCAGCAACATGAAACAGATCAGCAGCAACATGAAACAGATCAGCAGCAACATGAAACAGATCAGCAGCAACATGAAACAGATCAGCAGCAACATGAAACAGATCAGCAGCAACATGAAACAGATCAGCAGCAACATGAAACAGATCAGCAGCAACATGAAACAGATCAGCAGCAACATGAAACAGATCAGCAGCAACATGAAACAGATCAGCAGCAACATGAAACAGATCAGCAGCAACATGAAACAGATCAGCAGCAACATGAAACAGATCAGCAGCAACATGAAACAGATCAGCAGCAACATGAAACAGATCAGCAGCAACATGAAACAGATCAGCAGCAACATGAAACAGATCAGCAGCAACATGAAACAGATCAGCAGCAACATGATGTGATATTTTTCACAGTGATTATTCTGGTTAGAGATTCATGAGTCTAACAGCCTCAGGGTAGAAGCTGTTCCTCAGTCTAGTGGTTCTACATTTAATGCTCCTCAACCTCCGTCCTGAGGGGAGTGGGGCAAAAAGGTCCTGAGGAACCTGAAAATAATAAAATATTTAAACACATCCTAAAAAAATGAACACAACTGAACTTTTAACATACCCGGGGAACCTGAACACCAGTAGCGGCTGGAGAAGTTTTCTCTAGGGACGGGCTATAACTCCAAACTAGACCCCCCCCACACACACACACACACACACACACACACACCATATTAGGGGTGCAACAGTACACTAAAATCACATTTCGTTTCGGTTCAGTTTCAGGGAGGGCTCGGTTCGGTTAATTTTCGGTACAAAAGAAAAGACAAAATAAAGACTTACAAAATGTTTATTTTGAAAATGTGTCAAGTAAAAAATATGTTTGTATAAAAATAAATAAAAGCAACCCATTTGGATGATATTTTAATTAAAAGGCACTCTTTACAATAAAACTATACTAACAATAATAAAAAATCTTTATAAATACAATAACAGTCAGAACCAGAACAATAAGCAGCAACAGACTGTTTACAATCTAACTACGGTAATCAAGTTTAAAGTTTTTGTCCAAAAACACCAACTTGTCCACATTTTCTGCTAAAAGCACAGATCTAGTTGCAGTGAATGATTGATTGATTGATTGATTACTTTATTCAACAGACTTGTGGTCCACAAAAGTAAAACACACAACAACACATACATAAATATCTCCAGCAGTGGAGAAAACTGCTCACTAACAACAGTAGCAGCAGTGTGGCTGTATTTGTCCTCATTACTCACAACCTCTTCTTGGACCTGCTCCTCCATGTGGGACAGGTCCCTGGAAAAGGTCAGAGTTCAGTCATCACAGACTTCTTAGCTGCAGGTGATCTCTGGTGGATTTCCCTGAAGAGGAAGAAGACTCAGCTGCTATCTCTGTCCCAGACTGGAAATAAAACCCAAAGAGGTAAAAAAAAAAAAAAGTTACCGTAATAAGATTATAACTTTAAATTTAAAAACGTTAATTAGATAATAATAATAAAACAACAATACCTCTTCTTGAACGGTTGTTATGAGGTGGTTGAATCTCTCAGGCATCATCATCATCATCATCAGCATCGGAGCTTTAATCTGGTCCAGGCTTGTTGACAATGTCAGTTTTAGTTTTTTCATAAAGTGCTGAACTTTGACGGAAGTGTTGACGTGATGGATGTCGTAGTGAGGCTCAAGAACTTTAAAGCCGACACATCAACAACATTCAGACGTAGACCCAGAGATTTAAAAACTCCTACAGCTTGTGTTATTGATCTGGACCGATCTGAATTACCTGATGAAGGTTGTTTACCGGTAAATGCTGCTGTTAGCGGTCTTTGCAACAAGCTGCTTTTCTTGCTTGTAGAAGAGACGTGCACGTTCGGATGATGTCGTTTCGAGTGTGAAACAGACCTAATAATCAATAACCCTGTGTTTTATCAATATCAAAAACCATCATAAATGAGCAATATATAGTAATGTTCTAAGTAATATAAGTAATATAAGTTCATCCATCCATCCATCCATTATCTTCCGATTATTCCAATGTCGGGTCGCGGGTGCAGCAGCTTGAGCAGGGAGGCCCAGACATTTCTTTCCACAGCCACCTCTTCCAGCTCTTTAGGGAGGATTTCAAGGTGTTCCCAGGCCAACCGAGAGACATAGTCTCTCCAGCGTGTCCTGGGTCTTCCTCGGGGTCTCCTCCAAGTCGGACATGCCCAAAGCACCTCCCTAGGGAGGCGTCCAGGGGGCATCCTTTTCATCTTTAAATCACTTCTTGGTCTGCTGCCTTCATACATCTCCTCCTACATGTCTTTGTGTGAGTGCAGCTACAGCGTGCACTCTCAGGACATGATTACCTGCAGTGTTCCCTCAGTGAGAACTGAACTTGGCAAAAGGACCTTCTCCTACTCCGCTCCTGCTTCCTGGAATATCTTACAAAAATATCTGAAGCTCTCGGCCTTGACTTCTCTAAATGGTTTTAAGAATCTGTTGGAATCCTGGCAAAAACCAATGCGGATATGTTCCTGTTTTTAATTTTCTACATCTACCTTATAATGTTTTGCTACTTTGATATCTTTGTTTTAACTTGTTTAAAAAAAATCTGTATTTCTCTCTTATGATTATCTATTGTTGATTGTTCAAGGAAAATCTACTGTTGCTGTTGTCATCATTCTTTAGTTTGTAAACAGGTCTCTCTTGTAAATGAGTCCTCGAGGCTCAATGAGATTAACCTGACTAAATAAAGGTTGAATGAATCCTTACCAGATGCCCAAACCACGTCAACTGGCTCCTCTCGATGTGGAGGAGCAGCGGTTCTACTCTGAGTCTCTCCCAGACAACCGAACTTCTCACCCTGTCTATAAGGGAGAGTCCAGCTACCCTGCGGAGGAAACTCATTTCAACAGCCTGTATCCGCAATCTCATTTTTTCGGTCTCTACCCAGAGTTCGTGACCATAGGTGAGGGTAGGAACTTAGATCGACCGGTAAACAGAGAGTTTTGCCTTACAGCTCAGCTCCCACTTCACTACAACGGACCGATAAAGAGTCCACAATACTGCAGATGCTGCACCAATCCGTTTGTCAATCTCACGCTCCATTCTTCCCTCACTCGTGAACAAAACCCCAAGATACTTGGACTTCTCCACTTGAGGCAGAACCTCACCCTCAATCTGAAGAGAGCAATCCACCCTTTGACGTTGAGGACCATGGTCTCAGATTTGGAGGTGCTGATTCTCATGCCAGCCGCTTCACACTCTGCTGTGAACCGCTCCTGTGAGAGCTGAAGATCACGGCACAATGACGCCAATAGGACCACATATCTGCAAAGAGCAGAGAAGGAATCCTGAGATCACCGAACCGGACTCACTCCACCCTCTGGTTGCACTGAGAAATTCTGTCCATAAAAGTTATGAACAGAATCGTGACAACGGGCAGCCCTGACAGAGTCCAACTCCCACCTTAAAGGGGTCCGACTTACTGCCGGTAATGTGAACCAAGCTCTTGCACTGCTTGTATAGGGACTGAACAGCCTATAGCAACGGGCCACCAATCCCATACTCACGGAGCACCCCCTACAGTGTACCCCAAGAAACACGGTTGAATGCCTTCTCCAAATCCACAAAACACATGTAGAAAGGATGGGCAAACTCCGATGACCCCTCCTAGTGAGGGTAAAGAGCTGATCTAGTATTCCACGGCCAGGACGGAATCCACATTGTTCCTCCTGGATCTGAGGTTCAACCAGCGATTGTATGTAATATAAGTTCATAATATAAATAGAATCAAGCTCATGATTAGCGCACTCTTAAATATTCCTAAAATTAAACGTCCTAATATTGCACCTTAGCACATATAGCATTTCACCATTTCAATGTACCTTCAATTTAAATGCTTCAATGTTAACACTCGGAGCTACCTGTAGTTACTTATTGCAAGTAGCTTATTTTAATTATCCCGATCAATACAAATGCAGGTGTTCAGAAATAGTATAACACCATCAGTGACATAGGGGACGAGATGGTGTAGAGGCAGGGCAGCCGGCTCAGGACCGGAAGGTCCCGGGTTCGATCCCCGGTCACTGCATATCTCGTTGTGTCCCTGGGCAAGACACTTAACCTCGAGTTGCTCCCGGTAGGACTGGCAGCGCCTTGCATGGCAGGCTACCGCTACCTGTGAAGCGCTTTGGGGCCCCTCACAGGGGGCTGGAAAGCACTATATAAGTAAGCTCCATTTACCATATGATTTAGGATAGAAAAGTGTTAGTTTATTTTTTCTATAAACACATTCAAATAAACAAGAAAGTTCATTCTCAATAGTCCAGTTATCAAATCCGCTCATTCTCAACCAGTTCATCTGGACAGTTTCTTTTTAGTAGAAACGTTTCACCCTCACTCCAGAGGGCTTCGTCAGTCAGAGTAGTCCCAAGCACACTGAGGTTACCCCACCAAGTAAACAACTTAAGTGGACCAACCAGTTTGCTGTAGCCAAGATGGTTTCTGGAGGCTGTCCTGTCCCTCGTCGACTCCTCCCAGGCAGGCAGACATGTCCAAAGAGGTTGTTCATTTTTGAAAGAAACAGCTTTACTCATCATTAACTATAAAATATTTCTTACACAACTAAAGAACATATACATATATTTCAAAATACTTTGTTTTATTATTTAATTTTATTTAATTTTTTTCTGTCTTCAAGGTACCGTAATGTGTGAGTGGTTTGAGTGGTGGTGCGGTGCCCTAGCACTCCCTAGTGACCAGCCGCCACTGCTGAAAACAACAAACTTTTAACATGCTTGAGGAACCTGAACACAACAGAAGTTTTCAACCTTTTCTGAGGAACCTGAACACAACAGAAGTTTTCAACCTTTTCTGAGGAACCTGAACACAACAGAAGTTTTCAACCTTTTCTGAGGAACCTGAACACAACAGAAGTTTTCAACCTTTCCTGAGGAACCTGAACACAACAGAAGTTTTCAACCTTTCATGAGGAACCTGAACACAACAGAAGTTTTCAAACTTTCCTGAGGAACCTGGGGCCTCATGTACAAAGACTTGCGTAGATTTCTTACTGAAAAGTCACGTACGGACAAATCCAGAAAAGTGTCCACGCACAAAAAAATCCAGATTTATCAAACTGTGCGTACACCGGAATCCACGCACATTCCTTATGTACAACACAATCAACGTGGAATTCAGCGCACATGAGAGAGTGGCCGACTCCGCCCTTGACACGCCTCCGTATGAATATGCAAAGTCATTCAAATATGCCATGCACGACAGGAATGTCGTCTCTGCTCCATTGCAAACCATGTCGGAACGTGGAAAAAAGAGGAACTTCACGGACTGTGAACAGAAATCACTTCTGAGTGAGGCAGAGAAGCACGGAAAAAGGCTTCATTCGGCACGCACAGTGCAAAACAAACCATCCACTTTTAAATAAGAAGTTGACCAAGCTGATCTAACATGCCTGTATAGCTTAGTGGCGAACGCGCCCGCCCTTCGTCCCAAAGGTCGTGAGATCGACTCCCGCTTGGTACAATGTTTTTTTTTTTTCATTCCAGATTTAAAGACCACAGGAAAACTATTGAATGAAACAACAAGAAATAGAACAATACATGAAATGAAAGGAAGCAGACGATTTATTGTTTTGTAAATAGTTTTCATGTGTATTTCAATCTGGAACGAAAAAAAAAAGAAAAACGTTGTACCATGCGGGAGTCGATCTCACGACCTTTGGAACTAAAGGCAAGCGCTTTACCCACTGACCTAAACGTAGGCGTGTTAATACACCTTGGTTAACTTCTTATCTAAAGAAATTACATCTCATTGTTGTCAATATTGTTGCCACTATCTGGCGCATGCTTTTATATCCACTCATCTAATTGCGTCCATGTGGATGTAATAATCGTTAATCATGTGTGTTTGGTGGGATTTATGATTGTTTTCACATCGTGGACACGGTTTCACAGATCACCTGTAAGTGTCGCCAAAGGAACAATAACCACAGAAACGTGCGTACGCCAACAGGGGAGCAGCCGTGGATTTCTACGTGGATGCGCAGATATTCCCGTTCATATCAGATTTGATACATACGCCACTTTGCGTGGAAAGTGACGTGCGCAATGTTTTTGTGCGCACGCATGGTTGATACATGAGGCCCCTGAACACAACAGAAGTTTTCAACCTTTCATGAGGAACCTGAACACAACTGAAGTTTTCAAACTTTCCTGAGGAACCTGAACACAACAGAAGTTTTCAACCTTTCCTGAGGAACCTGAACACAACAGAAGTTGTCAACCTTTCCTGAGGAACCTGAACACAACAGAAGTTTTCAACCTTTCCTGAGGAACCTGAACACAACAGAAGTTTTCAACCTTTCCTGAGGAACCTGAACACAACAGAAGTTTTCAACCTTTCCTGAGGAACCTGAACACAACAGAAGTTTTCAACCTTTCCTGAGGAACCTGAACACAACAGAAGTTTTCAACCTTTCCTGAGGAACCTGAACACAACAGAAGTTTTCAACCTTTCCTGAGGAACCTGAACACAACAGAAGTTTTCAACCTTTCCTGAGGAACCTGAACACAACAGAAGTTTTCAACCTTTCCTGAGGAACCTGAACACAACAGAAGTTTTCAACCTTTCCTGAGGAACCTGAACACAACAGAAGTTTTCAACCTTTCCTGAGGAACCTGAACACAACAGAAGTTTTCAACCTTTCCTGAGGAACCTGAACACAACAGAAGTTTTCAACCTTTCCTGAGGAACCTGAACACAACAGAAGTTTTCAACCTTTCCTGAGGAACCTGAACACAACAGAAGTTTTCAACCTTTCCTGAGGAACCTGAACACAACAGAAGTTTTCAACCTTTCCTGAGGAACCTGAACACAACAGAAGTTTTCAACCTTTCCTGAGGAACCTGAACACAACAGAAGTTTTCAACCTTTCCTGAGGAACCTGAACACAACAGAAGTTTTCAACCTTTCCTGAGGAACCTGAACACAACAGAAGTTTTCAACCTTTCCTGAGGAACCTGAACACAACAGAAGTTTTCAACCTTTCCTGAGGAACCTGAACACAACAGAAGTTTTCAACCTTTCCTGAGGAACCTGAACACAACAGAAGTTTTCAACCTTTCCTGAGGAACCTGAACACAACAGAAGTTTTCAACCTTTCCTGAGGAACCTGAACACAACAGAAGTTTTCAACCTTTCCTGAGGAACCTGAACACAACAGAAGTTTTCAACCTTTCCTGAGGAACCTGAACACAACAGAAGTTTTCAACCTTTCCTGAGGAACCTGAACACAACAGAAGTTTTCAACCTTTCCTGAGGAACCTGAACACAACAGAAGTTTTCAACCTTTCCTGAGGAACCTGAACACAACAGAAGTTTTCAACCTTTCCTGAGGAACCTGAACACAACAGAAGTTTTCAACCTTTCCTGAGGAACCTGAACACAACAGAAGTTTTCAACCTTTCCTGAGGAACCTGAACACAACAGAAGTTTTCAACCTTTCCTGAGGAACCTGAACACAACAGAAGTTATCAACTTTTCCTGAAGAACCTGAACACAACAGAAATGTTCAACCTTTCCTGAGGAACCTGAACACAACAGAAGTTTTCAACCTTTCCTGAGGAACCTGGGGCCTCATGTATCAACCATGCGTGCGCACAAAAACATTGCGCACGTCACTTTCCACGCAAAGTGGCGTATGTATCAAATCTGATATGAACGGGAATATCTGCGCTTCCACGTACAAATCCACGGCTGCTCCCCTGCTTGCGTACGCACGTTTCTGTGGTTATTGTTCCTTTGGCGACACTTACAGGTGATCTGTGAAACTGTGTCCATGATATGAAAACAATCATAAATCCCACCAAACACACATGATTAACGATTATTACATCCACATGGACGCAATTAGATGAGTGGATATAAAAGCATGCGCCAGATAGTGGCAACAATATTGACAACAATGAGATGTAATTTCTTTAAATAAGAAGTTAACCAAGCTGTATTAACACGCCTACGTTTAGGTCAGTGGGTAAAGCGCTTGCCTTTAGTTCCAAAGGTCGTGAGATCGACTCCCGCATGGTACAACGTTTTTCTTTTTCTTTTCGTTCCAGATTGAAATACACATGAAAACTATTTACAAAACAATAAATCGTCTGCTTCCTTTCATTTCATGTATTGTTCTATTTCTTGTTGTTTCATTCAATAGTTTTCCTGTGGTCTTTAAATCCGGAATGAAAAAAAAAACATTGTACCAAGCGGGAGTCGATCTCACGACCTTTGGGACGAAGGGCGGGCGCGTTCGCCACTAAGCTATACAGGCATGTTAGATCAGCTTGGTCAACTTCTTATTTAAAAGTGGATGGTTTGTTTTGCACTGTGCGTGCCGAATGAAGCCTTTTTCCGTGCTTCTCTGCCTCACTCAGAAGTGATTTCTGTTCACAGTCCGTGAAGTTCCTCTTTTTTCCACGTTCCGACATGATTTGCAATGGAGCAGAGACGACATTCCTGTCGTGCATGGCATATTTGAATGACTTTGCATATTCATACGGAGGCGTGTCAAGGGCGGAGTCGGCCACTCTCTCATGTGCGCTGAATTCCACGTTGATTGTGTTGTACATAAGGAATGTGCGTGGATTCCGGTGTACGCACAGTTTGATAAATCTGGATTTTTTTGTGCGTGGACACTTTTCTGGATTTGTCCGTACGTTACTTTTCAGTAAGAAATCTACGCAAGTCTTTGTACATGAGGCCCCTGAACACAACAGAAGTTGTCAACCTTTCCTGAGGAACCTGAACACAACAGAAGTTTTCAACCTTTCCTGAGGAACCTGAACACAACAGAAGTTGTTCAACCTTTCCTGAGGAACCTGAACACAACAGAAGTTTTCAACCTTTCCTGAGGAACCTGAACACAACAGAAGTTTTCAACCTTTCCTGAGGAACCTGAACACAACAGAAGTTTTCAACCTTTCCTGAGGAACCTGAACACAACAGAAGTTTTCAACCTTTCCTGAGGAACCTGAACACAACAGAAGTTTTCAACCTTTCCTGAGGAACCTGAACACAACAGAAGTTTTCAACCTTTCCTGAGGAACCTGAACACAACAGAAGTTTTCAACCTTTCCTGAGGAACCTGAACACAACAGAAGTTTTCAACCTTTCCTGAGGAACCTGAACACAACAGAAGTTTTCAACCTTTCCTGAGGAACCTGAACACAACAGAAGTTTTCAACCTTTCCTGAGGAACCTGAACACAACAGAAGTTTTCAACCTTTCCTGAGGAACCTGAACACAACAGAAGTTTTCAACCTTTCCTGAGGAACCTGAACACAACAGAAGTTTTCAACCTTTCCTGAGGAACCTGAACACAACAGAAGTTTTCAACCTTTCCTGAGGAACCTGAACACAACAGAAGTTTTCAACCTTTCCTGAGGAACCTGAACACAACAGAAGTTTTCAACCTTTCCTGAGGAACCTGAACACAACAGAAGTTTTCAACCTTTCCTGAGGAACCTGAACACAACAGAAGTTTTCAACCTTTCCTGAGGAACCTGAACACAACAGAAGTTTTCAACCTTTCCTGAGGAACCTGAACACAACAGAAGTTTTCAACCTTTCCTGAGGAACCTGAACACAACAGAAGTTTTCAACCTTTCCTGAGGAACCTGAACACAACAGAAGTTTTCAACCTTTCCTGAGGAACCTGAACACAACAGAAGTTTTCAACCTTTCCTGAGGAACCTGAACACAACAGAAGTTTTCAACCTTTCCTGAGGAACCTGAACACAACAGAAGTTTTCAACCTTTCCTGAGGAACCTGAACACAACAGAAGTTTTCAACCTTTCCTGAGGAACCTGAACACAACAGAAGTTTTCAACCTTTCCTGAGGAACCTGAACACAACAGAAGTTTTCAACCTTTCCTGAGGAACCTGAACACAACAGAAGTTTTCAACCTTTCCTGAGGAACCTGAACACAACAGAAGTTTTCAACCTTTCCTGAGGAACCTGAACACAACAGAAGTTTTCAACCTTTCCTGAGGAACCTGAACACAACAGAAGTTTTCAACCTTTCCTGAGGAACCTGAACACAACAGAAGTTTTCAACCTTTCCTGAGGAACCTGAACACAACAGAAGTTTTCAACCTTTCCTGAGGAACCTGAACACAACAGAAGTTTTCAACCTTTCCTGAGGAACCTGAACACAACAGAAGTTTTCAACCTTTCCTGAGGAACCTGAACACAACAGAAGTTTTCAACCTTTCCTGAGGAACCTGAACACAACAGAAGTTTTCAACCTTTCCTGAGGAACCTGAACACAACAGAAGTTTTCAACCTTTCCTGAGGAACCTGAACACAACAGAAGTTTTCAACCTTTCCTGAGGAACCTGAACACAACAGAAGTTTTCAACCTTTCCTGAGGAACCTGAACACAACAGAAGTTTTCAACCTTTCCTGAGGAACCTGAACACAACAGAAGTTTTCAACCTTTCCTGAGGAACCTGAACACAACAGAAGTTTTCAACCTTTCCTGAGGAACCTGAACACAACAGAAGTTTTCAACCTTTCCTGAGGAACCTGAACACAACAGAAGTTTTCAACCTTTCCTGAGGAACCTGAACACAACAGAAGTTTTCAACCTTTCCTGAGGAACCTGAACACAACAGAAGTTTTCAACCTTTCCTGAGGAACCTGAACACAACAGAAGTTTTCAACCTTTCCTGAGGAACCTGAACACAACAGAAGTTTTCAACCTTTCCTGAGGAACCTGAACACAACAGAAGTTTTCAACCTTTCCTGAGGAACCTGAACACAACAGAAGTTTTCAACCTTTCCTGAGGAACCTGAACACAACAGAAGTTTTCAACCTTTCCTGAGGAACCTGAACACAACAGAAGTTTTCAACCTTTCCTGAGGAACCTGAACACAACAGAAGTTTTCAACCTTTCCTGAGGAACCTGAACACAACAGAAGTTTTCAACCTTTCCTGAGGAACCTGAACACAACAGAAGTTTTCAACCTTTCCTGAGGAACCTGAACACAACAGAAGTTTTCAACCTTTCCTGAGGAACCTGAACACAACAGAAGTTTTCAACCTTTCCTGAGGAACCTGAACACATGAAACAGGAAGGTGGTGTTCGTTTCTCGGAGTCTCGGAGGTGAAATGTTGTGTCTGTTGGGAGGTTAATTAGATTTAACGTCCTGCATCATAAACTGCAGAAGAGGAGGAGCAGCATTCGCAGAAGGAAGAAGAAGAACCAAACACAAGAAGAGGAGAAGGCGCTGAGCGTCCACTGAGACAGAAGCCACTTGATTGGCTGTAATAAGTCAATAAAACTGAGATAAAGGAGGTGTTGAACTCTGAGGCCGTTTCCTCCTCCTCCTTTTCCTCCTGGTCCTCGTCCATAACTCAGGGTAAACAGGACAGTAACCTCCTCCTCGCTGTGTGTCCTCGCTCAGCCTGTCTCTCACGTGATTGGCTCTGTGATTTAAGAGTGCTGCATTCTCATTCGTCAGCGGGTTAACTTCTGCGAGCATGTGACAAACGGCAGCGGCGTGCTCACACGCACACCGAGTTTTATCTGAGCGAGGCTCCTTGTGAACGCTTGCTGTGCATCCATAACTCAGGCAGGAAGTGTGGCAGGTCAATAGGAGATAAGACAAAAGCTGCAGCAGCTCCTCTGTGCTGCCGTCAGGTCCAGCGAGCTGCACTGGAGCATTAAAACAACGGTTCAATACTTCATTACTCTGACAACAAGCAGCCTGCCTGACTAACTTTATCTGCTCATTACCGCTGCACACATTAACACCACGGTGAGAAGAACCTCGTCAGCAGATGTTGGCCACAAAACACATTTCTGCAAACATTTAATGAAAAACATCAGAACTAACTGAGCTCTGACTCACAGTTCAGAAGAGGAGAACACCAGGTCTGAGACTGAAACACCTTCCATCACCACAAAGTATTAGACAGAGCTGCAGCTTCCACACATGTTCTTCTATTGTCTGTTCCCTCTTCAGGGGTCGCCACAGTGAGTCTTCCTCCTCCACCTCCTCTGTCCTCTGCATCCTCTGTCCTCACTCCAACTACCTTCATGTCCTCTCTAACTGCATCCATATATCTCCTCTTTGTCTTTTTCCTGGCAGCTGCATTTCTAACATCCTTCTACCAATATACCCACTGTCCCTCCTCTGGACATGTCCAAACCACTGTCCCTCCTCTGGACATGTCCAAACCACTGTCCCTCCTCTGGACATGTCCAAACCACTGTCCCTCCTCTGGACATGTCCAAACCACTGTCCCTCCTCTGGACATGTCCAAACCATCTCAGTCTGGCCTCCCTAACTTTATCTCCCAGTTGTTCAACATGTGCTGTACCTCTGATGATCTCATTCCTGATCTTATCCATCCTTGTCACTCCTAAGGAGAACCTCAACATCTTCATTTCTGACACTTCCAGTTCTGTCTCCTGTCTTTTTGTCCATGTCTCTGTCTCCTGTCTTTTTGTCCATGTCTCTGTCTCCTGTCTTTTTGTCCATGTCTCTGTCTCCTGTCTTTTTGTCCATGTCTCTGTCTCCTGTCTTTTTGTCCATGTCTCTGTCTCCTGTCTTTTTGTCCATGTCTCTGTCTCCTGTCTTTTTGTCCATGTCTCTGTCTCCTGTCTTTTTGTCCATGTCTCTGTCTCCTGTCTTTTTGTCCATGTCTCTGTCTCCTGTCTTTTTGTCCATGTCTCTGTCTCCTGTCTTTTTGTCCATGTCTCTGTCTCCTGTCTTTTTGTCCATGTCTCTGTCTCCTGTCTTTTTGTCCATGTCTCTGTCTCCTGTCTTTTTGTCCATGTCTCTGTCTCCTGTCTTTTTGTCCATGTCTCTGTCTCCTGTCTTTTTGTCCATGTCTCTGTCTCCTGTCTTTTTGTCCATGTCTCTGTCTCCTGTCTTTTTGTCCATGTCTCTGTCTCCTGTCTTTTTGTCCATGTCTCTGTCTCCTGTCTTTTTGTCCATGTCTCTGTCTCCTGTCTTTTTGTCCATGTCTCTGTCTCCTGTCTTTTTGTCCATGTCTCTGTCTCCTGTCTTTTTGTCCATGTCTCTGTCTCCTGTCTTTTTGTCCATGTCTCTGTCTCCTGTCTTTTTGTCCATGTCTCTGTCTCCTGTCTTTTTGTCCATGTCTCTGTCTCCTGTCTTTTTGTCCATGTCTCTGTCTCCTGTCTTTTTGTCCATGTCTCTGTCTCCTGTCTTTTTGTCCATGTCTCTGTCTCCTGTCTTTTTGTCCATGTCTCTGTCTCCTGTCTTTTTGTCCATGTCTCTGTCTCCTGTCTTTTTGTCCATGTCTCTGTCTCCTGTCTTTTTGTCCATGTCTCTGTCTCCTGTCTTTTTGTCCATGTCTCTGTCTCCTGTCTTTTTGTCCATGTCTCTGTCTCCTGTCTTTTTGTCCATGTCTCTGTCTCCTGTCTTTTTGTCCATGTCTCTGTCTCCTGTCTTTTTGTCCATGTCTCTGTCTCCTGTCTTTTTGTCCATGTCTCTGTCTCCTGTCTTTTTGTCCATGTCTCTGTCTCCTGTCTTTTTGTCCATGTCTCTGTCTCCTGTCTTTTTGTCCATGTCTCTGTCTCCTGTCTTTTTGTCCATGTCTCTGTCTCCAGACCATACAATATAGCTGGTCTCTAACTTTTCCTTTGACCTTTGCTGACACAATTTTGTTACAAATAACTCCTGAAACTTTTCTCCATCCACTCCATCCTGCCTGGACTCTCTTCTTCACCTCTTTACCACATTCCCCATTTTCCTGGACAGTGGACCCCAAGTACTTGAAGTCCTGCACCTTTGTGACCTCTGATCCTTGTAGCCTCACTGTTCCACCTCCTCCCTCTCATTCACACACATGTACTCTGTCTTACTACGACTGACTTTCATTCCTCTTCTTTCAAGTGCATACCTCCACCTCTCCAAGTTCTCTTCCACCTGTTCCCTGTTCTCACCACATATCACAATGTCATCTGCAAACATCATAGTCCATGGGGATTCCTGCCTGACCTCATCTGTTAGTCGGTCCATCACCAGAGCAAACAAGAAGGGGCTCAGAGCCGATCCTTGATGCACTCCCACCTCCACCTTGAAGCTATCTGTCACTCCTACAGCACATCTCACCACTGTCCTGCTGTCTTCATACATGTCCTGCTGTCCTCATACATGTCCTGCTGTCTTCATACATGTCCTGCTGTCCTCATACATGTCCTGCTGTCCTCATACATGTCCTGCTGTTCTCATACATGTCCTGTAGCAGTCTAACGTCCTCCTGTCATATGTTTTTTCTAAATCCACAAAGAGACAATGGAGTTCTTTCTGACCCTCTCTGTACTCCTCCATCATCATCCTCAAAGCAAAGATGGCGTCTTTACCTTGTTATATCCTACAAAAAGAATTTAGAATAAAGTAGGGGGCGTTCACTTCTCGACAAAGCGAGGTCGCTGATTGGTCACTTGCTGACGATTCTACTAGATTGATTGACAGGTGGGTCGTACTGGCTTCTTTCAGGCTGTCCTCATTTATTCGATTTTTATTCAGTATTTTGGTGAGTCTACGGTTTGAGAACTGTTTCTTTACACAATGCTAATGATGTTTCTTTATTTTTCAGAGGTGCTGAGTTCAAACTTAGCGGCGCTTGAGCCAAGTCTCAAACCTCCACTGAAGCCAGTTCATATTTATAATTTGTTTTAAACACTTTATGCATGATTTATAAGTGTTTTAAGTGCAGGATCATTTCTCATCCACTTCAGGGGTCTGCAACCTTTACGATCAGAAGAGCCATTTTTGCACCTTCGTTCACTAAATTAAACGTGGCCAGAGCCGCTACACCTGTGGTTATCAATTGGTGCACATGGGCCGCTTTGTTGGAAGGGGGGTTTTGTGGCCAGTAGGGGCCACACATTAAAAAGTTAAAACTATCTAATGATTTTTTTTAACATTCAATGATGTTAAAACAAAAGAAAAAACAGATTCTTGTAAAAAGAGAGGGAACTTTTTTTTTTTACCAATTGTATAAAAAATACTATGCAGACCTGTTTTTTTTTTTTAAATTGTGGACAAAATAATGAAGTATAGAAATAAAGCATAAAGTTAAAATGAATATGTTTTGCTTTTCGCATTAGTTCTAGTATTCACACATTTGCAAAAGAAATGACCAAAGGGAAGAAAAAAAAAAAAACCCTGAAATATGAAACTACAGGTAGTCCCCGACTTACGAACGAGCTCCGTACCTACGGGCCGTTTGTAAGTCGAAAATTCGTAAGTAGGATCACATACAAAAATAAAAAATAAATAAATAGATGTACAGTACTGTACAGTTACCAAGCACTTAGCCTATCATAACACAGTTTTTAAAGATGAAGGAGTGAGTTGAATTGTCTCCCTTTCACATAAAGGGAGCTAGCTCCCTTTATGTGAATGGAGCCTGCTAGGGAGGAGGGAGACAATTCAACTCACTCCTTAACTGTGTTAGGATAGGCTAAGTGCTTGGTAACTGTACAGTACTGTACATTTATTTATTTATTATTTAAAAAAAGTTTTATTTTTATTTTTTATAATGAGATGCGTTCGTAAGTCCGAAACATCGTAAGTTGGGGGCGTCGTAAGTCGAGGACTACCTGTATTGATATAGCTTTTTTCTTGTTTTTATAACAACCAATAAATTTCAGTTTTATGCCAGTTCTGGTCAAAGTTTGAAAGAGCCGCTGCAGAGGGACCAAAAAGCCGCATGTGGCTCTAGAGTCGCAGGTTGCAGACCCCTGCACTAGTTGTTTAGTTTATCCCACACTGCGGTCAGGTGCACCTCCTCCTACTCCTCCCTGCTCCGCACCTTGCTCCTTGTCTCAGTAGCAGTCCTGCGTCCTCTAGCCGCCCACGACCTCACATAAGGGACCGGACTGAACGTAATCAAAGGAGCTCCGACAACATGAGGAAGAGCAGGTGAGAGGTTTGTGCAGATCAGACCCTTCTGCTTCCTCTCTGTGTGGCTGGATCACTGCGTGGGGACAGACTCAGGTTCAGTCTGACATGTGCGTTCTGGGAACATACAGTGGATAACACGCCTGCAGCTCCTCAGTAAGACGATGGTGAGGCGCCGGCCCCGGGACAACAAGCGCTGCTCTGAGTTTAAAACACACTCAGAAAAAACGGCCTAATATTGAACTCTTTGTCACTGTCTTAGAAAAGAGTTGCTGTCAATCATCCTGCTCAGTTCACAGAAGCGTGCTGGTCGCTCCGACATCGCTTCATACACGCTGACTGCAGACGAACAGCTTGATGAGGCGACATCATCGTGTCTTTTTTTGGAGTTCAGATCCTGCAGCGACTCACACACCACACTGTTCACACAGGAACTAACACGTAGCACAAAACCTTTATTATATTTTTGTGTTTTTTAATCAAATTGCCCATGACTTTGAACTTTTAGGGGCGGAGATGTTTTTAAGAGCAGGAGCAGAAAGGACAGCTCTGATGTGACATTAGGACGTTTGTGATGTTTAAATTGAGTGTTTCTGTCTAGGGATGGGGCCGATCCGATCCAGTATCGGTATCGGCATCCGATACCAGCATAATTTACGTATCGGATTTTCCGATCCAACCTGCCGATAGTTCCGATCCTTGATGTATGTCAGAGAGCACGTATATTGCACCATACTCTGGGACTTCTGTCTTAACATTGTGTGAGTTAAACCGAAAGAAGACACTCTGAGCCTCACAACAGGTAATACCCAAACTCTAATAGCACACAAGAGGCAGGTCTATATCACAGACGTCCTTCTGACTCATGGTGCAGCCCGGAACACTAAAATACTGCTAAGCATTATGGGAAATCAACACAGTCCACTCCCCGTTTTTTAGTTTTGTTTTTGATTGTGGCACTATGAGTTGTAATTCTTGTTGGTTTTGATCAACTGATACAGATTTAAACTATGCATTGAATTTACATTTATAAATTCAATGCATAGTTTAAATCTGTATCTGTGATATAGACCTGCCTCTTGTGTGCTATTAAAGTTGTGAGGCTCAGAGTATCTTCTTTGGGTTTAACTCACAAAATGTTAAGACAGAAGTCACAGAGTATGGTGCAATATACGTGCTCTCCATTCAAGAAATTCATTATTACAGCCTCATATACCTGAACGGTATCGGATCGGAAAAGTATCGGTATTGGTCGATACCCAGATTTAAGTATCGGATTGGATCGGAAGTAAGAAATGTGGATCGGTGCATCCCTATTTCTATCATTATTTTCAGATTACGGTACATATCCAATGTACCGTAGGTTTTATAAGTTCAAGGCAGTCATGTTTGTTCTTAACTATCATTAGTAAGCCTGAGACTTACCGGATCCAAGAAAACAGTTACCAGAGTGCACCCTGTCAAATTAAGAGAGTTCCCAGGTCCTGTAAGATCGGACTCAAATTAAGCTCTGCTCCTCCTCCATCAGGACCACCCCTGCTCCATTTCTCTTTCTATCCACACCATGGTAAAACAGTTTGAACCCTGCTCCAATACTGCGGGCCTTGCTGCCCTTCCACTTGGTCTCTTGGACACATAAAACATCTACCTTTCTTCTCTGCATCATGTCAGCCAGCTCTCTACCTTTGCCTGTCATTGTCCCCACATTTAGATTTGCAACCCTCAGTCCTACATTCTTGACTTTAACCAACCAATGGTTCTACACACGTTCCTTCAAATGTCTACGTCATACCAATAAACCAACGTTTTGACACGTTCCTTCAAATATCCCCAACTCACCACCACAAACCACTGGTTCTACATGTATATTTAAATAATTATAACTCATACCATCCATCCAGTATCTTTCACCCGCTTCTTCCATTTTGGATCACGCGAGTTGTTGGTGCCCATGTCCAGCAATCACTGTGTGAGGAACGGGGGACACCCTGGACAGGTCTCCAGTCCATCACGGGGACACATAGAGACAATTTAGAGTTACCAATCAGCCTAACATGCATGTTTTTGGTCTGTGGGAGGAAACCGGAGTACCCGGAGAAAACCCACGCATGCACGGAGAGAACATGCAAACTCCACCCAGAAAGGCCCCCAGACCGGGATTTGAACTGGCAACCTGCTCGCTGAGAGGCAGCAGCTCTACCAGTTGCGCCACCGTGCTGCACGGTTCTAAACATGTTCCTTTATTATTCAGTTATTCATTATTCAGACAAGAAAGATTATTGAGCATGAACTTTGTTGCCTTGAACCACATTGGTTGTGGCTGCCTGCCTGGGAGGAGTCGAGGGACAGGACGGCCCCCAGAAACCATCTTGGCTCTATCAAACTGGTTGGTCCACTTAAGGTGTTTACTGCTCGGTGGGGAAACAGTTTACTGGAACTCCTCTGACTGATGAAGTCCTCCGGATGGAGGGTGAAACGTTTCTCTAAAAAAGAAACTGTCCAGATGACCCAACTGAGAATTATTGGATTTGGTACCTGGATGATTGAACATGAACTTTCTTGCCTTGAATGAAAAGCGTACAGAAAGAAGAAAAAAAATTATATATCCCTCTTATTAAAAAAAATAAAAATAAAATAACTTTAAACTAACAATCACTTAAATTAATCACTTCTGCGCCACCGTGCTGCACTAAGCACTAATAATGTAAAATAATTAGGGATGCAGCGATCCACTTTTTTTTTTACTTCCGATCTGATCCCGATACTTAAATCTGGATATCAGTCGATACCGATCCAGTTCCGATATCATCATCATCATTGATTTGATATGAGACTGTAATAATCTCCTCTCAAGTACAATTTGTACAAATATATGCATGCATGTCCAAAAAGGCAACTGAAGGTAGAGCTGCTGCCTCTCAGCGAGCAGGTCCCTGGTTCAAATCCCAGTCTGGGGGCCTCTCTGGGTGGAGTTTGCATGTTCTCTCCGTGCATGCGTGGGTTTTCTCCGGGTACTCCGGTTTCCTCCCACAGATCAAAAACATGTACTGTATGTTAGACTGATTGGTAACTCTAAATTGTTCCTAGGTGTCCCAGTGATGGACTGGAGACCTGTCCAGGGTGTCCCCCACCCCTCACACAGTGATTGCTGGACGTGGCTACCGGCTACCCCAAAATGGAAAAAGCGGGTTAAGATGAGGGATGGTGTTTAGTGAATATCTTAGATCCTTGTATTCTGTTTCTTCGTCTATGGTACTTTATAATTTTGTTATTCTTGAGTGTAACTGGGATCCTGTGTACACAATTTTGTTCCACCTCATGTACCACATGTGGTGTGAATGACAATAAAGAACCTTGAACTTGATTATTTTTTTTTAATTACATTTGTATTTCTACGACTCACACCAGTAAACCAGAGGTTCTACACATGTTCCTTCAAATATCTGTGAGGCCCAGAGTGGATGAGAGTGGAAGACAGGTGTGGTCGTGTGGACGCTTCACCTTTCCCACCCACATTCAATCGCTGTCGGTCTGGGGGATTTCACTTTCAGATCACTTGTCAAAGTCAAAGTCAACTTTATTGTCGAAACTGCGATATGTACAGGACATACACAGGATTGAAATAGCATTTCTCTCAGACCCCCGATGCAACAATAACCATTTAAACATTAAAACATTTCATAAACATAAGCATAAAATGGAATAATAAAAGTGTAATAATAAAAGTGTAATACTGTCCTGAGTTTAGCATAGTAGTATAAAAGTATAAAAAGTATATCTATGAAAATAAAATGAAGGTTCTGACATTGACATTTGTAATAAGAGTGACAAAGCAGCATATGAAGTTTATGTACACAGTATATGTATGAGGTATTTGATATTGGTATAGAGGTAAAGTGGCATATGCAATAAGGCTAGTAAAAATAATATATATAT
>JBBPBX010030505.1:0-35137 GCA_038048925.1 Garcialebias charrua
AGAACCACTAGACTGAGGAACAGCTTCTACCCTGAGGCTGTTAGACTCATGAATAAATAATCAATATGAATAAACACTGCAAAATATCACATCATGCTGATGCTGATCTGTTTTCTTGTTGCTGTGTTCATCTGTGACCATCTGCTCATACAGACTCGTGTTCGTGCTGCTGTTTATAATGATGTTTTTCTACTACATTAGGGCTTAGTGTATTACTAGTTGATGTTTTTCTTAGTTAATCCTAGATGTTATTACTGTTTTTCTCTTGCATTTGTTGTTGGATTTAACTGGAACCCTGTGTACATAATCTCATTTCATCACATGTACTACATGTGGTGCAAATGACAATAAAGACTCTCTGACTCTGATGACTGTTGCCAAACTGTAGAGGGGCTCATCTTCAATGTCAGCAAATCTTTTGGTGACAGATTCCAGCAGTGTGGCCTTAGTTGTCTTCACACCTTGATCTGTAGCAGCATCTTTGGTGAGGAAATGTTTTAAAACCATCACAGAGGGTATGACATCAGAAGCAGAGGCTTTGGATGAGCATATTTCTTTTGTCAGCTCTTCAAAAGGTTCCAGGAGTGTTGTTATGTTTTCAATCAATTCCCACTGCGAAGATATAAAAGTAGCAGGTAGCTCAAAGTCAGCTGCATAAACACGTAATGCTCGTTTTTGCTCAAGGAGACTGTGGAGCATATAATAGGTGCTATTCCACCTAGTGCTGACATCTTGTTGCAGTCTTTTGGTGGGCTGGCCAAGTTGTTTCTGTACACTCTGAAGTCTTGCATATGCTAATGGAGAGTGTCTGAAGTGCCCTACAATGCGTCTCCCTTTAGCAATAATGTCACTTATACTGCGCTGTGACAGCACTGCATCATGAATGGCCAGCTGCAGGGTGTGTGCCATACACCCCAAACTTGGTAATCCAACGTCTGTCATAGCTTTCACCATGTTTCTGGCATTATCTCTAATGCCTGGTACCCACCTAATTTCTCAAAACGCTCCTGCCGCCCCCTTTTGGCTGCTTGTCACGTTCCCACATAGCCACTGAAGACCGTCTGATGACGCGCACTGGGGGGAGGCAGAGGGGAGGGGTCTAGCTCGTTTTCCGGGTCAGTTGTTGTGTTACTGCAGCTCCGACAGTCTTTGTTGAGATTAAAACTTTTTTTTATGTTTGGGGTGATCATATGCTGGAGCGGACAGCAGCAACTGTAAAAATGCCACGTTTCTTACCGGAGTTTGGTTCCAATTCATGGAGGCTCGATCGGGTAAGTTTAAAAAGTCCAAAAAAAGTCCCGTTGTCGTTGTGTAATCACATAGCAGAGGCTCTCCCGACTGTTTGCTGGACACGTCGAGACACCAGAGATCGAATTTTATGACGATGGCGGCTCGACGTAGCTCGACGCGTAGGTTGCTTTCGGACGCGCGCATGCGTGGAAAGGAACTGCCGTGTGCCGCCGCGCCGCTTCAATCACTCAAAACGCGCCGCTTCACGGTTCGCCGCGCCTCGACGTGTCTCCACATAGACTTTGAATGTAAACCGGCCGCTTCAGCCGCCCGACACGGGTCCGGTGGGTACCAGGCATTAGGATCACGTGTATCTTCTCTTTTGGAATATTCCATGTTAGAAACATTTTCTCAAATGTAGCTGCTAAAGCTACGGAAGTATGGGAGCCAGAAAACTCCTGGGCATGAAGAACAGCATTCTGAATTTGAAAATCTGGATCAATCCAGTAAGCAGTTAAACTTAGCATCGACACAGGACTGACATCCAAGCTCCATATATCACTTGTGAAACTCATAGAGGACGAGACACCTACTTTAAGGAGACTTTCGACGTGAGAGTAAACAGTCTGGTGGAGCTCTGGCAGGGCTACGTCTGTGAAATATTTACGTCCCGATAGCACATAGCGGGGCTCCAAGTGAGAGAGCAGTCGGCGGAACCCGGTGTCTTCCACCACTGAGAACGGTTGGTCATCTAGCCCGATGAATTCTATAATTTTTCGGGTTATTTGTTTAGCTTTCTCACTGTCACGCTCGTACGGGCGAGTATTGGCAAGTGTGGGCTGCGTTAACTGTCGTCTGACTGTTGCTGCTCCGCGTGTCTTTTCATTCTCTGCTGCGAGTCTTGAAAACTCACCATACTCTGCCAAGTGCTTGTTCTTTAAATGCCGTATTATGTTTGTTGTCAGTGGTGGGCACCGCTAATTAAAAAATTAGTTCCACAATTTCTAAAACGCTTATTAATTTTTTTAGGTCCACAATTTCAAAAGCACAAATGTCTTATGAAAATTAGGGGAAGCTAATCTAATCCGCTATTTATATATTTCTATATTATATATATATATATATATATATATATATATATATATATATTATATATATATATATATATATATATATATATATATATTTATATATAGCCGGCAGCGTTATCAATATTTGCACTACACTGCCAACTGAAAAGTAACAAAAATGATCCTAAAAGGATGAAATTACAAAAATCAAAGGATTTATTTAATACTTTACGTACATATATTCTATTCGGCCACGAAATTAACAAAAAATAGAATGATCTTTTAATCCCTAAAACCACGTTTAAATCTCAAATACACGGGTGTGTCGCCACCGCATTTATACATAAAGTAACCCAAATACATGAAACTAACGACTCGCCGTCGAATGGTCGACACAAAACACACAATAAACTCCTCCGGCCACGTTAATTTGGCTTGAAACAGCGGGGTTCTCTACGGATTTATCCATTAGTAACCCAGCACTACCGGTGTAACAGGCAGACACAGTTAGCGTCTATAGGTAGTCAACAGATTTAATGAAAAGTAACTAAAATACATGAAACTAACGACTCGCCGTCGAATGGTCGACACAAAACCCTCAATAAACTCCTCCGGCCACGTTAATTTGGCTTGAAACAGCGGGGTTCTCTACGGATTTATCCATTAGTAACCCAGCACTACCGGTGTAACAGGCAGACACAGTTAGCGTCTATAGGTAGTCAACAGATTTAATGAAAAGTAACTAAAATACATAAAAATAACGACTCACCGTCAAATGGTCGACACAAAACCCTCAATAAAATCATCCGGCCACGTTAATTTGGCTTGAAACAGCGGGGTTCTCTACGGATTTATCCAAGTACCCAGCACAAACAGTAGTCACAGTTCACCCGAGTTCACCTCTGAGTGACCCGGAAGTTGTCAAGATGGAATAGTCCATTTTTAGTAGGGGGATAAAGAAATCGACCGTTTTTTTATTGCGTATTTAATGATCGTTTTCATCGTAACTATAATTATTTTTATGTTAAATGTACATTAACAAGCATGAGCAATGTTAGTGATGTAGGTGACTGCACGGGGCGAGGCGGGGCCGGGGCCACTGCTGAAATGGGACCCCCAGGCATTTACCTACATGGTAGAGCCGAGTCTGTTCTCAGCTCTGCCCCCCTCCCCCTCACACCCTTTCCTCCTCTGCTGTTTACGGTGGGGAAAAAGGTAAAACAAGCAGCATAAGAGCTTGTAAATAAGTTTATTGGTTTTTACTGATAGATAATTAGTTATTAGCGGTACTGCATTTTAAATAAAAATAGCACAAATCCGCTTATGAATTATAAAAGTTAGTCAATTCACAAAAACGCTGACAAAAAGTTTAGGTCCACTGTAAGCGGAATAGCGCTTTAGCGTTCTCTAGCGGTCTGTGCCCACCACTGTTTGTTGTGTTGAAGGACTTTGTCGTACTTCCTCCACGAGGTACTTTTTCGTTGCACGTCTTGCAGTTTGCAAACTTGGCATCACTTTCACAGACGGTGAAAAACTTCCAGACGGCAGACATGTTTGTTTATGATCTGCTCCCTCTACGCGCCTGCGTCTATGCCCATTGCGCAGGAGGCCAGGAGCGGGGTGAAAGGGGGAGAGGGACACTACACTGAATGCTGCACAAGCTCTTCTAGATTACCAGTTTTTGTGATCGGCAATGGAAGGCATTTATCGGAAACGCCGATCACATACTTTTTCACGAAAATCGGCCGATATTGATCGATGGCCGATCGATCGGAACACCACTAATTTCAAATGTTTATTTCTTTTAATGTTGACGATTATAACTGACAACTAATGACAACCCCAAATTCAGTATCTCAGAAAATTTGAAAACTACTTAAGACAATAAAAAATCATTTTTAGAAATATTGGCCAACTGAAAAATATGAACATGAAAAGTATGAACATGTACAGCACTCAATACTTAGTTGGGGCTCCTTTTACCTGGATTACTGCAGGATTTCTATCTATCATATATCCATCCATCCACTATCTTTTACCCCCTTCTTCAATTTTGGGTCATGGGTAGGGCCGGCCCAAGCCTCTTTGGGACCTAAGCAAAATTTGGATGGGGGCCCTCTGTTTCTACTAATAATGTGAATTACTGCAATCAACGGTCAGATTGTTTTATCATTCTCCCGCCTGATAAAATGTATTGCAACTCTGACAGTCCTTTTTAATGTATATATGTAATTTATTGCAGGGTCTTCAAACTTATCTTAATTTTGGACCACATCAAGTTCATGAATGTCCTCAGAAGGCCAGACATGGCAGAATGCATTGATAAAACTGCCTATGAAAAACTGGTAAAATCAAACTTTCTAAAAATTAAAAATAAAAACTTTGCCCATCATGCCTTTTGGGGAAGGAAAAGGTATTCTTAATAGGCAATGGTCCTCTCATCACCTGCTCAGTCCTGTTTACATCTGAGAGGAAAGATGGCCACTTAGCTGGGTCCATTGGCAGAGCTGATGATCCTTGGTGTGGCTCGGACTTTGATGTGGAAGCTTCTGAGAAAGAGACAAAAGAAAGATGATGAATAATAATAATATAAAAGGGTAGAAAATGTTTGCGATGTACATAACTGTTAATCTGAAAATTATCTGGGACCCCACTTTGGAGGAGGTTCTGAGGTGTGCGGACGTGCAATGAGCTACTGTTGAAAACTCCAAAACTTGAGCACGAGTACAGGTACTATGATAAATCGTTGGTAAGTCCATATGTATTTAAATTAAAACTATATATCTTTATGTAAGTACATATAAGAGAATACTAAAAATTTAATAATCAATTTTTTTTCCTTCTCATAATTACTTAAAACAGAACTGGAACGGGAGACTTTGAGGGGGCTCAAATTGTTTGTTGACGAGTGTTTTCAGCTGTTACGACCAGTGAAGATCAAAACACATTTGAAGGACGTAGGACACAAGAAAAAGGTTTAACAGAAGTTTTATTAACTAAACTAAAGTCCGGTCAAGGATGAAGTCATCTGCAGCAGCTCGCTCTGGTCAGGAACCACCACCAGCTTCGCCAGGCATCCCACGTCACAAACAAAAGAAACAAAGTTCAACTGAGAGATGGGTTAGGGTAAAGCGGCCAAAAGGAAAATAAGGCTGCCCAACAGAGCCAACTCCTATAGAGCCAGCGAACCCTGTTAGACAGCGGGCTAACTGTACCAAAACTCTAGGCCTAAAATATGGAACTAAAGCGAAAACAGGACTACCAGCTTTACCCAACCAGAAAGTTATGAAAGTAATTATATGCAAAAAAGAAGAGAGGCATGAGCCAACACAGCTGCCTCCAGCAGACAGCACACCAGAGCCCTGAGCCCAGTCTCTGAGACTCAGAACCCTCAACAGCTCAGGTCCTCTACTCTAGGTACACTAGAGTCCACACGAGCCTCTAAACAAGAGAACCAGAGCACATTAGTGCTCCAACCAACACTCTCAAAAGATGAGAGCACCAACGACCTCTCTAATAAAAGAGATCACTACAACCAGGGAGGGTGGAGGAAACTCCCAGTTCAACAAACAAACATCAGTAGGTTCACCTGATGAATGTTCAAACAGTGGTCAGGGTGGGTGAAGGACACTCCTGAACACACACATATGCAGCCTGCAGCTGCCTTCAATAAACTTGGTTTACCTTCCAAAAAGGCTCTCAAGTTGCTCCAACAAGCTCCTGCTTGCATCCACCAACCTTAGTTGGCCATCACATAACCTCCACACAGTGTCCAAAACCTCCACACTGTTCTGGCTCTTGCTCCCAGCTTATCAAAGGAAGAGAGAGCCAGCAGGTGTTTGCAGCTCAGCCAATCAAGCCTGATTAGCTGAGTAAAAAAAATGCAGCAGGAGGCTGCTGACTTCAGGTGACCTAAACTGAGGTTTAAACTTTTTTATTATTTTTAATTTAATCCCTTCAGGATACATAACATCCGCGCTTAGTCATGAGCAACGCTTAATGATAGATCAGGCAGTGCTAGCGATTCGGCTAACGATTCAGCTGACGAGAATGTTAACATTACTAATGCTAACGCCCCTACTGCGAAGCGCCTTCGACCAGGTAGCTCAGATAGCATTTCAGAACCATCTTCTGACTGTTCTGGTTTCACGGCTATTCTGGAGTCAATACATCAGAAGTTGTCTACCTTTGACGCCCGGCTGGCTTTAGTGGAGGTGTTGCACAGGGAATTTTCGAGCTTGAGGGACTCGTTAGAGTTTAGACAACAGTAGTTAGCATCTCTTGCTAAGGAGAACTTGAAATTAAAGGGAACAGTTCATCAACTTACCAATCAGATGTCGCAGATATCCGGTGAGAATTTAAAAAAATGAAATAATCCATATTAGACATCCAAGCCAAAAGCATGCGTGATAATTTAGTCCTCTCCGGAATTCAAGAACGAACCGATGAGAATCCTGAGGCCTCGGTTCGTACCTTCATGCAGGCCCAGCTGAAGCTGTCGTGTGACGTAGTTAAATCCTTCACTTTTGATTGAGTTCACCGCCTTGGAGCTAGACAACCTAGGAACACTAGGCCACGACTTATTATTGTTAAATTTGCGTATTTCAAACAAAAAGAACAGGTTAAAAGACGAGGTAGAGAACTACGTGACACAAATTTCAGCATGAACGACCAATTTCCTGCTGAAATTCTAAGTAGAAGGTGTGTCCTGTTCCCGATCAGGAAAAAAAATATAAACAAAGGTAAAAGAGCTACAATTTCAGTGGATAAACTTTACATCAACGGTCAGATGTTCAGGGATCCAGAAGTCATTCCTTGGCTTTATTAGTCAAATCAGCAAGGTAAGAATTATTATTTTTATTTTTTATTTTTTTGTCTTCGGTTGCTAATATTAATTAATATTATTAAATATAGTATTTATTAATATTACTTACCAGATATATGTAATTTTTCAGCACAGCTCGGTTGGTGGTTTCACAGATCGTGGTGGTACATGAGGTGGGATGACACTTGATGTGGTAAGAGGGTTCTTTTGTTGTTTTTCTTATTATGTTTTGATGTTATACTATTTCTCTTTGTTTTGTTGTTTCTATTTTTCTAACTTAACAATTGTCAACACAAGCACAAGGGTTCACGTACATATTTATATATCCATAAATGAAGTTTTCATAAATGAAAACTTCCCTAATTCATTTTCAAAAACAGTACTTATTTTATATATAAATCATAAATAATTAATCCTTAAGGAATATGTTTTTGTTTGGATCTATTATTATCTTTTATATTTGTGATAATGGGTGTGGTATAGATATATTATCATTAGCATAGGTATGGGTACCTTAGGGTTTGTCACATGGAACATTAATGGAGCCGGTAGCCAACGTAAAAAATATAGAATTTTTAACCAGATTAAAAGATTAAAGGCATATGTTGTATTACTCCAAGAAATCCATAAATTAGCATAAACTGTGGATGAGCTGAAAACTCCAGAGTTTCCTAATGTATTCTCAGCCTGCTATAGTTCAAGACAAAGAGGGGTAGCAATTTTAATACCTAAAAATGTTAACTTTACAGTATTAGATCAGGTTATAGACCCGCACGGTAGATATATAATGTTAAAGTTATCAATATTCAGCCAAAATTATTGCATTGCTAGCATATATGGGCCGAATGTAGACGACGCTGCTTTTTCATGACTTTTTTCCACTCTATCAAATCACATGGATTCTTCACTGATAATGGGAGGTGATCTCAACTTTGGTTTAGATGACAAATTAGACAGACTGAATGCAGTGGGAACTTAACGCAGTTGGCAATCTATAAATATAGTTAAACAGTATATGAATGATTATGGACTTTGCGATGCATGGCATACTTTTCACCCTGATAGCAAAGAATATTATTTCTTTTCACATGTGCATCACTCATATTCTCGTATTGATTATTTCATAGCAAGCAATTCATTGCTGACCAACATTTCAGAGACTAAGATACACCCTATTGCTGTCAGCGATCATGCACCAGTTACTCTATATTTAGATAATAAAAAAGAAACAACAAAAAATATGAATTGGAGATTAAATACATCACTGCTTCAAGAAGAAGAATTTTTGCAATATTTTAAAAAAGAATGGGTATCATATTTAGAGTTTAATGACTTGCCAGGAACATCAGCATGTACACTTTGGGAGGCCAGGAAAACAGTTATGAGAGGCAAAATAATATCCTATTCAACAAATAAAAAGAAAAAAGAAAATAAACATATTGAAGAATTAGAGAAATCTATCAAATTATTAGAAGGTTTACAAGGGGAGGAAACACAACCAGATTCATAAAAGGAAGACACTCGAACACAAACACTCGCAGATTATATAATTGAATAGAGTATTCGTATTTTAAAAATATTGAAACAGCTATTTTGTCTTTAGATGCAGAAAAAGCATTTGATAGAGTAAATTGGAATTTCTTATTTGCTACCTTAAATAAATTTGGATTTGGGAACTACTTCATTAACTGGTTATAAATATTATATAGCTCACCAACAGCGTACGTCAGGACAAATAATTAAATATCTTCAAGCTTCTGTTTACAGAGGGGCACCAGGCAGGGTTGCCCTCTTTCACCAGCACTATTTGCTATTTTTATTGAACCTTTAGCAGCAGCCATCAGGCAAAGTGTTGATATTAAAGGCATACACTGTAAAAATATAGAACATAAAATTAGTCTTTATGTTGACGATGTTTTACCTTTTCTTCAGAACTCAGGAAACTCAATATCTAATGTTATCAAATTAATAAACTCATTCTCAAAAGTTTCTGATTATTCTATAAATTGGACAAAATCTACAGTTCTTCCAATAAATTGCGTGTTTAATACTTCTCTCAATGAAAGATTACAATCAGGTAACATTACATATTTGGGTATTAATATCTCTCCTAAATTGGAAGACTTAATAAAATTGAATCATATCCCACTATTAAAGAAAATTGAAGACGATCTTACTAGATGGAGATCTCTACCCATATCACTTATGGGAAGAGTTGCCTCAGTAAAAATGATGGTCCTGCCGAGAATAAATTATTTATTCTCAATGATTCCAAATAATCCTTCAACTGAGTCTAGGGACTTAAACCATTCAGTCCCTAGACTCTTTCATATCTAAATTCCTTTGGAAAAATAAAACCTCACGTATTAGTTCAAAAACATTACAGAAATCCAAAGATACCGGAGGATTAGAACTTCCAAACTTTTTTTTCCAACAGTTTACAATATATCTCAAAGTGGTTAAATCCGAATGCACTAGATGAAACTTGGATAGATATAGAACAAACTTTATGTATATAATATTAGGATTTCAGATCTACCATTTATGAGTACAGATGTAAAAAGACATGTCTGCTTTAAAAGTATCAATATTAGCTCATCTTTGACGACATGGTGGGAGTATCTGAAAATGACAAAGTCTTCACTGCTCCCATGCAGACTTACGCCCATCTGGAACAATCCTGACATACAGCAAGAAAATAATGTTAAATTTCTCAGGTTGGAGAATTAAAGGAATTGAACGTCTGGAACATGCTGGTGAAGATTCTCAGTCGTCCAGGACATGATAAAATCAAAAAAGGCGTTCAATACAAGATCAACTGGACTTTATTTGTTACAGAAGACGTTTCTGGAACGTATTTGAGGATATTTTGGGTATAGACTTTATTCCATTTAATAAAGTAATAATACAATATGACATTGATAATAAATATTTCCTAGAATATCAACAAATTAAGTCTATTGTTGTCTGTTGGAGTCAGTCTCCCCACCATCACAGACATTTACACCTCCAGATGCAGGAAAAGAGCCACCTGTATCATGAAAGCCCTCACTCACCCAGCACACTCACTCCTTGCCCCACTCCCCTCAGGACGGAGGTTGAGGAGCATCAAATGTAGAACCACTAGACTGAGGAACAGCTTCTACCCTGAGGCTGTTAGACTCATGAATAAATAAACAATAAGAATAATCACTGTGAAATATCACATCATGCTGATGCTGATCTGTTTTCTTGTTGCTGTGTTCATCTGTGACCATCTGCTCATACAGACTCATGTTCGTGCTGCTGTTTATAATGATGTTTTTCTACTACATTAGGGCTTAGTGTATTACTAGTTGATGTTTTTCTTAGTTAATCCTAGATGTTATTACTGTTTTTCTCTTGCATTTGTTGTTGGATGTAACTGGGACCCTGTGTACATAATCTCGTTTTCATCACATGTACCACATGCGGTGCAAATGACAATAAAGACACTCTGACTCTGACTCTGACTATTGTAAAAAAGAAATTTAAGCTTAATAAAACATTGTTAGAAACACCAATATGTGTGTTAGAGTTCAGTAATCTTCAACCCCCCAAATTATTATCTAAAATATACAAAAAACTGTCTAGAATTGATCACTCAATAACACTACCTATTGAAAAATGGGAGTCAGATTTATCAATCAACTTTGAACAAAAAACATGGTCTCAAGTTCCGGTATGTTTAAAAACATTTAAATTGACTAGAATCTCCAATTTACAATTAATACAGTATAAGTCTAAAAAAACTAAGTCTGGTCCTCTGGACATTCAAAAAACAAAACAAAACAAAGCAAAAAAAAATGCTTTGCTTTTGCTTTGTTGTGTTTTGTTTTTTTTAATGTCAAGAGAACCAGACTTATGCCTCATCCTCACCTAACGCATCCAAATGCTCCTAATGCTCTGTGTTTGCTGCTGTAAACAGATGTCTGTCCCCACCGAACGTCTGCAGACGCGGGAGGAGCGTGTTGTGGCTCCCTTCCAGGTCAGATCTGTGTTGTTTATGTACACTGGGCAGATAAAACCAGCTGTACGTGCCTCGTCAATACTTGTGTGTGTTTTCTACGAGCCGAACTGCAGCTCAAAAAGTATTTGTTGAGATTAAATTTTTTTTTTAATGTTTTGGGGAGATGTACGCTCGAAAAAAAAGCAGCAACTTTATAAATGCCATATTTTCCTACCGGATGCTGTTTTCGTCCACAGAAAGTCCCGTTCCGAGTGGTTGCTGATAATCTGCGAGCAGAAGAAGCAGGACAAACCCAGCTTCTACAGTGGCTGCTGGCTGCGCGCACGTGCGTGACAAGGGACTGCCGGGTGCTGCCGCGCTGCTTGAAATGCTGTAGATGTGCCGCGAACAGCCCCGCTGTTCCAAGATGCGCGGCCCCCTAGACTTTCAATGTAAAGTGGCTGCTTCAGCTGCGCGAGATGCGTTTGGTGAGGATCCAGCATTAGCTTTTTTAGATTTTTCTACCTGGATTATTGAGCATGCATCAGGGTAATACAGTATAAGATTCTCTATAGTGTACATTATACAGGTCAGCGAATGTTTAAGATGGGATTTACACCATCTAACAACTGCTCACAGTGCAACGGCAATATACCTGATGACTATATCCACGCACTCTGGTTCTGTCCACCTGTTCAGAGGTTCTGGGTCCAGGTATGTGAAGACTTGTCTAAATGTTTGAAATGTAAAATCCCACTCTCTCCATCTGTTTGCTTATTGGGTATCTTTGAAGATGTTACACTAGAAAAAAATTAATCCTGTATGTTTTTCACAGCCTTATGCACAGAGCACCTGTGACAGAGCACCTGTGACAGAGCACCTGTGACGGAGCAACTGTGAGCGGACGCGGGCGCACCTTGGCTGCCGCTGCTCCTCGTACTTTTTGCTCCTTGAGCCTTTTTTGTTACTTTCTGCTATTTTTCCACCAAGCCTTGTTGGACATTTCTACCTTTCTACGTTTCTGGAACACAGAGTGCGACAGAGTGCGACAAGCCTGTGTACAGCACCTGTGCACAGCACCTGTGCGAGCGGACGCGGACATTTCTACCTTTCTACCTTTCTTGAACGCAGAGTGCGACAGGCGTGAGCCTGTGTACAGCACCTGTGTGAACGGACGCGGACATTTCTACCTTTCTTTGAACCTTTTCTACCTTTCTTGAACGCAGAGTGCGACAGGCGCGAGCCTGTGTACAGCACCTGTGTGAACGGACGCGGACATTTCTACCTTTCTTTGAACCTTTTCTACCTTTCTTGAACGCAGAGTGTGACAGGCGCGAGCCTGTGTACAGCACCTGTGCGAGCGGACGCAGACATTTCTACCTTTCTACCTTTTTTTGAACCTTTCTACCTTTCTTGAACGCAGAGTGCGACAGGCGCAAGCCTGTGTATAGCACCTGTGTGAACGGACGCGGGCATTTTTACCTTTTTACCTTTCTACATTTCTGTGATTAAGTTTTAGAGCAACTGTCTTTTCTCACTGCGCTGTGGATCTGCAAACATTATAAGTTGCCGGTCAAAGCAGTTGGCCGATGGTCCTGAGCCTGGTTCTGCTAGAGGTTTCTTCCTTCTAAAAGGGAGTTTTTCCTTTCCACTGATGCCATTGTGCTTGCTCAGGATGGGAGATCGTGGCGAAGCCAAGATTTGACTTGTTTGCTGGATTCATTAGTTAGAAAACTTTACTAGTCTAACCGGAATTTTAATAGTAGGAGCTGCTAGCTCCCGCTAGCTTCAACACGAATTTAGCTTCGAGAACCACGTAGCTGCACTTATTGTTCGCTTACCTGCTGCCTCTCTCAACTTCCTGTGTCCTCTGGACTGTTCTGGACTCTCTCCTGTACTCCTTCAAGGTAATGCTCGTTCGAGTTACATCTCTCTGCTTCTTGTATATCTTTCTCGGAGCCGTGGGCCTGCTGCTAGCGGCTAGCTCTGTGCTAGCCCCCACCGGCTCGTGGATGTTGACGTATTCCGCTTCGCAGTTGTTTGAACTTAACAACTGCTCCATTCCTCTTTCTATTTCCACCATCAAACAACTGGGACTTCTGCGTAGACCTCGTTACATCCATAGAAGCTCTCGAAAGAAAACCGTTTATTCTCAAGCGAACTCGGATTCGATTAGTGCGGTCTGGGCTGAAAGACGTGTCGCACGTCGCACCTCAACGTCGTCATCAGAACGCTGCGTCTGTAGGCCCTTGTAGTCCATTGCGCACGAAGTGGCGAGGAAAACGTGGAGTGGACTTCAGTCTGCTTAAACCGGTTCAAAAAGCTCCTATTCCAACTGGTATTAAATTAGAACTTTTCAATGTGCAGTCACTATCCAACAAGTCATGTTTAATTCATGATCACATTCTGGAGAAGGACTTGGACCTCATGTGTCTTACAGAGACTTGGCATAAACCAGATGTGTTCAGTTCTCTGAATGAGGCGTGTCCCTCTGGATACAGTTATCTGCAGAGAGCCCGCAGCACTGGCCGCGGTGGTGGTCTGGCGGTAATTTATCGCAGTAATTTAAAATTGTCTCATCTGTCTTCTCAGGACTTTTCTTCTTTTGAATGTCTGGCTTTCAGCTTCAAAGCCCCACTCCTGATGAATGTTATATTAATTTATAGACCTCCCAAACCGCATGTTTCATTTAACTCAGAGATGCATGACCTCCTCACTTTTTTCTGCACCTCCCCTGTGAAGACTATTTTTCTTGGCGACTTAAATATCCACGTGGACAATTCTTCTTCACCTCTGGCAACAGATTTTAAGTCTCTTCTGGACTCTCTTAATCTCACTCAACATGTTGACGCCCCTACGCACAGCAGGGGGCATACTCTGGATTTGGTGATTACAGACACTGTACTCATCAATAACTTATCTGTATATGACCTGGGTGTCTCAGACCACAGGGTCATCTCCCTGGAAGTGCCTTCATCTTCGCCTGCTTCAAACCCAAAACGACCCATCCAGTTCCGTGACCTTAAAAACATTTCCCTTGATGTTCTGTCTGCTGATCTTCACACCCTGACCGCTGTCAATCATCCTTCTGCAGATGACTCTGTGGATTACTACAACCAATCTCTTCGGGAGCTCCTGGACCTACACGCCCCCTTGAAGACAAGACTGGTGTCTTTCTCGCGTTCAGCCCCTTGGTACACTGATGAGCTGCGCAAGATGAAGGCAACTGGCCGTGCTATTGAGAGACGTGTAAAATCATCTGGTCTCTCTGTGCATAAGCAGGCATATAAAGAACATCAGAAAGCGTACGCCTATTCTCTTAAAGAAGCACGCTCCAAATATTATTCTAACATCATCAACACCTGCCCTGGAAACTCTAAACAGCTCTTCTCCACAATAACTCGTCTGCTTAATCCCATTAAACAAACTCTTGAGGACTCTGCTCAAAAATGCGACCTGTTTCTTTCATCTTTTAAAACCAAAGTTGACACTATCAGATCTCAGCTCCACAACCTCCCTGTTCTCAGTGTGCCACCTACCCGTCTGCATTCTGGGACCCTAAACAGCTTTGACGAAGTTGTTCAGAGTGAGGTGGAGGCCATCATCAAGAAAATGAAGCCTTCATCCTGCGCCCTGGATCCTTTCCCCTCGTCACTCTGCAATAGGCCCACTAATCACTCAAATAATAAATCAGTCTCTACAATCTGGTCATGTTCCACTGCCTCTAAAAACTGCCATCATTAGGCCTCTTCTGAAAAAAATCTAATTTGGATCCCGACATTTTTTCTAATTACCGCCCAATTTCACACCTCCCTTTTCTGTCTAAAGTGCTGGAAAAAGCTGTTGCTGCTCAGCTGCAGGACCACCTACAACAACACTCCCTGTATGAGAAGTTCCAGTCTGGATTCAGGGTAGCTCACAGTACAGAGACTGCATTGCTGAGGGTTACCAATGATGTCCTCTTGGCTGCTGACACTGGCTCTCCCTCCATCCTTGTCCTCCTTGACCTCACTGCAGCCTTCGACACTGTGGACCATAGTGTCCTCCTCCACCGTCTTCATGTGGAGGTCGGTCTCTGCGACACCGTCCTGGACTGGTTCAAATCTTTCCTCTCCAATAGGCTGGAATGTGTTAGTCTTGGCAACGCCACGTCCCAGACAGTCTGTGTCTCCTGTGGTGTCCCTCAGGGGTCGGTTCTGGGGCCCCTGCTGTTTTCCCTTTACATGCTGCCTTTAGGTCAAATTATTAATCAGTTCAACATTTCTTTTCACTGTTATGCCGACGATACACAGCTTTACATCAGGACTGGAGCATCCTCATCTTCCACCTTGTCATCTCCATCTTCACTCACTGCCCTCTCTGCCTGCCTGGAGGCAATTAGGGCATGGATGAATCAGAACTTTCTTCAATTAAACTGCTCCAAGACTGAGGCCATACTGATTGGCACCCCTCACCAGGTACAAACATCTCCTATAACAACACTTTCCTTTTCTGGACAAGACATCCCCCTCTCCACCTCTGTTACTAATCTTGGAATAAAAATGGACTCCAATCTTACATTTGAAAATCACATTAAGCTTCTGTTTAAAACTTGCTTCTTCCATCTTCGAAACATCTCCAGACTTCGCCCATCCCTAACTTTTTCCGATGCTGAGAAGCTCGTCCATGCTTTTGTCTCCTCCAGGCTCGACTACTGCAACTCCCTGTTTGTTGGAATCCCTGGCAAAAACCTTCAGAAACTTCAATATATTCAAAACAGTGCAGCAAGGATCTTGTTGAGAGTTCGTAAATTTGAACATATTACGCCCATTCTCCATAACCTTCATTGGCTTCCTGTCGCCTACAGAATTCAGTACAAAACTGCTCTCATTACACATCAATGCTTACATGGAGCTTCACCAGATTATCTGAAGGATATTCTTATTCCATACTCATCCACCCGGTCGCTGCGGTCACAGAACAGTAATCTCCTTCACATTCCGAGAACCAAATTAAGGACCATGGGAGACCGGGCTTTCAGTGTGGCTGCCCCCCGCCTGTGGAACTCTCTTCCTGACTGTCTGAGAGCCCCACAGTCTGTGGTTGACTTTAAGAGCGGCTTGAAGACCTTTCTTTTCAACCGAGCATACTCTACCTCCTCATGATTCTACTTTTGATCTTAGTTGATACTGTTATTGATTTTACTTGTTTTACTTGTTTTATTGACATTTAATTCTGTTGCACTTTGTAGCACTTTGAGATTTTCATTAATGAAAAGTGCGTTATAAATTGAATTCATTATTATTATTATTATTATGCATCACAAATAAAACAATACTCCTGAATTGGAAAAATAAAAATAATCTTAGCATTAATCAGTATAAAAATCTTCTGTTAGATCATATTAGTCTTGAAACAGCATCTGCCGACACATCGGATCAATCTATCTGGCATTCTTTGATCGGCTCTGTTACATAGTGAGGGTGAGGGGTCTGGGATCTGGCCTTGTGGGGCATTGGGGCTAGTATGGGGGTGTCTGGAGTGTTGGGGCGCCGGGGGGTTGGGGCTGCTTGGGCGGGGAGGACCCTGCCTTCAACCTGGGGAGGACCGGGGGGTTCTGGGGGATGTCTGCTGGGGGCGGCATGCGGGCCCTCGGGTGGTCGGTGGCGGCGGTCATGGGTCGCCGGTCGGTGACCCGGCTGTGCTGGGGTGGTTTCGGGGTGGGTGCCGGGGGCTTGGGATTCTGGGGGCGTGTCGTCCCCGGGCTTGGGCCTGGTGGGGGTCGGGGGTCTTGGGCTCTGGCGGGCGGGTCGCCGGGCTATGGGCTGGCTTGCGCTCTGGTGCCCGGCTCTGGCCGGGGGCCCTCGGCTCACTGGTGGGTTGGGGGTTCATGTGCTGGGGGGTTGGATGTCTGGGGGCGTGACTGGTGGCCCATGGGAGGGGGCAGGTTGACCCAGCCTGGGTGTCTAGTATGTTATGTGTTCTGAGTAGGGGTGTTGATAGATTTAAAAAAATTAACTAATTAATCGCAAATCAGTTTTAAAATTAATCGCGATTAATCTCGATTAAACACTTTAAGGCAACTTTTAATAAAGATGGATTCATTCATCAGTTAAGTCATAACATTTATTGTTTTTACTTTCACACAGTGTTTAAAAACTGAAATAATTTTGTAAAGAAAATGCAGCACCTAACTAAAACTAAAGCAAACATTCATTTTGTTGTTCAAAATATTTTACTGTTTGATAAACTGTATGAATTAGTGTGAACTGAGATTTAGAACCTTACAGAACCTTTCTGCTTTGTGTTAAACCACATGTATAACCACATGTCTACTCCTCTTCATTCATCCAGCTACTAAGGCAAACCCGTGTCTACATTACTTGCATTTTAAGTCCTTGAACCTGGGATCAAGTGCAGTAGCATTCTTGAGCCAAGTGAGATTGGAGTTCTTCTTTCGTTGAGCCAGGTCTTCACAAAAGGCCTTCTTGAATCACAGTATGTTGACAGTATCATCATCTGAAGGCTCCATGACTCTGAACAGGTGGCAGAAGGTAGGCAGCACCACAGAACAGGAGATGTAGTTCTGTCCACCCAGTTTCTGTAATATACCTGTGAAAACACAAAATAAATTATTTTGTGTTTTTGTGTTTTGTGTTGATTATTGTTTATTATTTTAAATAATAAACAATAATCAGGTCTCTCTTGTAAATGAGTCCTTGAGGCTCATTGAGACTAACCTGTGTAAGTAAAGCTACGGGTCCAGACAACATCCCAGGGAAAGTTCTGAAGGAATGTGCGGACCAGCTCTGTGAGGTGCTGGCTGACATCTTCACCACCTCACTTGCACTGGAGTCAGTTCCCACCTGCCTGAAGACTGCCACCATCATCCCAGTCCCAAAAAGCTCCACAGTGACTGGTCTGAATGACTATAGACCGGTGGCCCTCACCCCGATAGTCGCTAAATGTTTTGAGAAACTGGTCATGTCCCACATCAAGACAGCCGTCAACATCAACGAGGACCCTCATCAATATGCATACCGTGAGAACCGATCAACAGAGGACGCCATCTCCTCCGTGGTCCACACTGCTCTCACCCACCTGGATCAGAAGGACTCATACGTGCGTCTGCTCTTTGTGGACTTCACATCTGCCTTCAACACCATGATCCCCCAAACTCTGATAGACAAACTATCCACACTTGGACTAAGCCCCTCTATTTGTAACTGGGTCTTAGACTTCTTAACAAACAGACCACAGTCCGTGAAGATCCACAACTTCTCCTCCTCCACCATCACCCTCAGCACTGGCTCTCCTCAGGGATGTGTGCTGAGCCCTCTTCTGTTTACTCTGCTCACATATGATTGTACAGCCACACATCCAGGCTGTCATATTGTTAAGTTTGCAGATGATACAGCTGTGGTGGGATGCATCACAGATAATGATGAATCCAGCTACAGACAGGAGGTGGAACATCTGGAGAGTTGGTGCAAAGAGAATAACCTTCACATGAATGTGAAGAAGACGAAGGAGATGATTGTGGACTTCAGAAGGAACAAACACACCCACACCCCACTGTATATAGGTGGATCTGCGGTGGAGGTGGTCTCCAGCTACAAATACCTGGGTGTACACATGAATGATAACCTCAGCTGGAGCAATAACACCACCAGCCTGATCAAGAAAGGTCATCAGAGACTCTACTTCCTCAGACGGCTGAGACGAGCCGGTCTGAGAAGCTCAGTCCTCACCTCGTTCTACAGGTGTGCAGTGGAGAGCGTCCTGTGCTCCAGCATCAACGTGTGGCATGGAGGCTGCACAGTTGCAGAGAGGAAAGCTCTACAAAGAGTGGTGAAGGCTGCACAGAAGTCTGTGGGAGTCAGTCTCCCCACCATCACAGACATTTACACCTCCAGATGCAGAAAAAGAGCCACCTGCATCATGAAAGACCTCACTCACCCAGCACACTCACTCTTTGCACCACTCCCCTCGGGACGGAGGTTGAGGAGCATCAAATGTAGAACCACTAGACTGAGGAACAGCTTCTACCCTGAGGCTGTCAGACTCATGAATAAATAAATAATAAGAATAAACACTGCAAAATGTCACATCATGCTGATGCTGATCTGTTTCTTGTTGCTGCGTTCATCTGTGACCATCTGCTCATGTTCGTGCTGCTGTTTATAATGATGTTTTTCTACTACATTAGGGCTTAGTGTATTACTAGCTGATGTCTCTCTTAGTTAATCCTAGATGTTATTATTGTTTTTCTCTTGCATTTGTTGTTGGATGTAACTGGGACCCTGTGTACATAATCTCGTTTTCAACACATGTACTACATGCGGTGCAAATGACAATAAATTCTCTCTGACTCTGACTCTGACTCTGACTAAAGGTTGACTGAAAAAAAATAATTAGAGCTTTTATTTAATTTAATTCATTTATTCATTCATTTAGAATAAAAAAGCAAATTCATCAAAAAGAAAAACACTGAATGAAAAGGGAGCAGAAAGAAGAATTATATTTTATTTTTTAATTTATTATTGACTTTTTTTAAAACTCCTTTTAATTGAATATTTGGGGGTAATATTGTTAATGAGTTTTATACATGACTTGTAAAATACTATATTCAACCAAATCATAAATTTTTAATAATTTAATTGTGCAGAAAAACACACACACACTTGGTTTGTTTATTTACACAGCTTAACTGACCCACTGACTAAACCAATATCAAGTTAACTACAAAGAAAAAGAAATAAAACCGTACCTGCATGGCTCAGGTAGCTCCTCCAACTTTTTCAGCTTTCCAAGCTCAGCTTCTGTGAGCAGGGGGATTTCACCGTCTGTCCCGAGCATTGTTGTTTTTTTCTCAATGTTCCATTCGTGTGCGGCCGCTGGACGTGCTGCGCGCATGCCTCTGCTTAGTGGCGCTCGGTAGATTTACTCACAGTTAAAACAAAGGAGTGCAGGCTCCAGCTTTCATCAATAACGTGAGCCGTGACACCAAAATAGGGTGACAGTATTTGCTAGCAGAAGTCCAGTGATCGCATGTGAGTGCAGGTACGGTGCCTGCGCTAACAGCGTTAGCAAGCGGAAACCGGAAGTGAGATTCGGCATCCGGGGGGAGCTTTTCAAAATAATCGTTGCGTTATTTTATTTTAACGCGTCATAATAAATAAAATAACGCAAACAATTAACGCGCTAATTTCGACACCATTAGTTCTGAGAGTTGTTAGTATGAAAGGTGGGTGTAGTATTTCTTCTGGGGTGGGGACTGAGTGGATGTCCTTGATGATAGTCTGGGACTATGCATGGCCGGTTGGTGGGCCCTTTTCTATGGTGGAGGCCTGTTCCAGGTGCTTCCTGGCTCTGTCAGCGGTTAGGCAGGCGCTCTTGGCCGTGTCGTCCATGTGGGATTTTTTGTCCTCTTGGGCGGCGGGCTGACTGCAGTTAGTAGGGGTCTTGGCGGCCCTGGTGGGTGTAGGCTGTTGGTCCTGCTGCTGGCGGCCCTCGTGGCCCTGTCCCTCTCTGGTCTGGAGCTCAATGGGCCTGGCGGTCGGAGAGATGTTTTGGCCTTGCTCCTTGGGTGGACCTTGGTGAACTGGGGGGTATGTAGGGTCATCGGGGGAGCTGACTCGCTATGGGAGCATTTGTTCCAGTAGTTGTTTTCTCCCTATCCCTCACCACGCATCTCTGCCCTCTTCATTACGAATTAATACACATAGGGATTTTGAGGCTCGGGTATGCTGAAACATTTTTACATTTCTGTTGTACAGAACCACCTGGGACTCAATTTTATTATACACCTTAGACATTCACTCATAAATGTTGTCATAAAATTCACATATAGGAACTTGGGGTGAGCACTATGGTTATGGGTGGCGAGATGACACCACTCTCGCCTCATGTGCCTGGGCCCACTCACAATTATGCATTTAGACAGTATGGGCTTGGGTTAGAGCTAGGGTGGAGGGGAAACTGGCATTATGCCAGCCTTTGCTCCTTCTCTTTCCTTTTTTAAGTGCACTTTACAACAATACATATCAACAGCACATTTGGGGATGGGGGTGTGTATGTTGTGGGCGTCTAGTTTTTTTGGGGGGGTTTGCACTCCCTGGTTCCCTGGTGGCCATTCTGGGGGTGGGGTCCGGTAAGATGGCAGGCCATTGGGGGTTGTCCTGGACTATGGGAGGGTTCGGGGCCTGAGGGTTCGCGTGGGCGGGGCTGGCATTGCGCTCTCCCTGGGGCTGCTTGGGCTAGGGTGTCCTGTCCTTTCGGCAGGGCGCGGTTTGGGCCGAATCTTGGATGTCTGCTACTCTCTACCACAGAATGAATGGACCTACCTCCTGGGTTTGGGTATGGGCTGCCCCATGTAAGGGGCATGTACATGTCTTGGACCTGGGGGGTATAGAGTGTGCATCAGGATTATGAATGGAACGTGTCAAGTCAAGTCAATTTTATTTATATAGCACGGATTTACTCACAGTTAAAACAAAGGAGTGCAGGCTCCAGCTTTCATCAATAACGTGAGCCGTGACACCCAAATAGGGTGACAGTATTTGCTAGCAGATGTCCAGTGATCGCATGTGAGTGCAGGTACGGTGCCTGCGCTAACAGCATTAGCAAGCGGAAACCGGAAGTGAGATTCGGCATCCGGGGGGAGCTTTTCAAAATAATCGTTGCGTTATTTTATTTTAACGCGTCATAATAAATAAAATAACGCAAATAATTAACGTGCTAATTTCGACACAATTGCCTCTTGTTCGCCTCAGCACCATGGGACACAGAGCCTTTTTTTCACTTTGTTCCCCAACTCTGGAACGCTCTTCCCCCAGACATCCGTAACATTGACTGCCTTCTGACCTTCAAATCAAAACTCAAAACTCATCTGTTCAAGTTAGCCTTCTCACTTTAATTTTTCTTTTTTATGTAGTTATTTTATATATTTTCTTTTTTGTGTGTTTTTTTAATTGATTTTAATTTTTCTTTTTACCGGTATATAGTTATTTTATACTGTTTTTATTGTGTTTTTAATGCTGTAAAGTGTCCTTGAGTGCTTTGAAAGGCGCTACCAAATAAAATGCATTATTATTATTATTATTAAAACAGATAAACTGTTATCAAGGTGCTTAATTACATGATGCTTCACGTGTCGTTATTATTTGTCTTTGTATGAGGGAGGGGGAGGATGAGGGTGGGTCTGAGTGAGTGTGTCTGTGTATGAATGTCTAATTGTCAGGCTGGGACTTAGACTGCCCCCTCTTTGATACATCTGAGGCTACTTGGTGTTGCGCTCCTACCACGTGGCCCCCTGGTGGGTGTGCCTTTGCCTGCAGGCGTGCTTGGGGCCCTCGTTGTCGGGGGTTGGGCACTTGGGCATATGTCGGCTCGGCCTGGTGGCTGCCTGGTGGGGCTCGGGTCCTCTGGTCCTATCGGGTCTGGGCCTGAGGGGTGGGCGTCCCCGGTGCCCGGGCCTAGGTGTCTGGGCCTGGGTCTACGTCGGTGCAACGGGCTCCGGCGGGGGCCTGTGAGTTTGTCGCTGTTGGCCCCGGGGGTCATTGTGTGTAGTCGCTGGTGAGGCTCTTCCGGTTCTCCCCTTTGGTCGGATCTGGGGAGTGGGTGAGTGGCTCATCCTGTTTGGGTGGCCCTGGGGACTCTGGGCTCAGGGTCCTTCTTGGGGTCTTGGGCTCTGATTGCCCCTTTGTCTGCCTCAAGTCTTGGGGGGGCGGATCTCTGATGCTTCACAGTCGCTTTTGAATATTCTATTAGAGAAACCTTATTCACTTATGCATGCTCACAACCATATACAAATGGATGCAGGGATGTGTATGTAGATATCATATGTAGTTATGTAGATGGGTATGTGACTGAATATGAATGTATATGTATGTATACTGTGTATATATATTTGTAGGTATGGGTGTGTATATTTATGGAAATCTACTGCAAGGTCATGAATGTTATTAGTCTTTATGCATGTGTGTTTTGTTGCTATGTTCTGTCATGTACTTTGCAGGATTGCAGACGGAGGTTGGGCGTGTTTGCCTTGTGCTCTTTTAGTGGATAATTGTTGTGTTTTGTTGTCTTACTTTCATTAGCAAGGAACCACGCCACAAAACACAGGTTTAAGTTTTTTTTTATTGATGAAAAGATCAGGGATGAAGAGATGAGGGGTTGTAGGGTTGAGGGAAGAAAGGGGATGTAGGAAAGATGATAGGAAGGGATGGAGGGATGGAGGGATGAGGGGATGAAGGGATGAATGAATGTAGGAGAGAAGTAGGGATGAGTAGATGAAGGGAAGATGGAAGTAGGGATGATTGGAAGGGATGGAGGGATGGAGGGATGAGGGGATGAATGAATGTAGGAGAGGATGAATGTAGGGATGAGTAGATGAAGGGAATATGGAAGTAGCGATGATAGGAAGGTATGAAGGGATGAATGAATGTAGGAGAGGATGAAAGTAGGGATGAGTAGATGAAGGGAATGTGGAAGTAGGGATGATAGGAAGGGATGGAGGGATGAGGGGATGAATGAATGTAGGAGAGGATGGAAGTATGGATGAGTAGATGAAGGGAATATGGAAGTAGGGATGAGGGGATGAAGGGATGAGTGGAGCTGAAGGATGTTGTCCGAGGAGAGTGCTGAAGGGCTTGGGATGAGAAGACTCTTGCGTGGGGTTTGGCCTTCGGGAACGGTTCACTTGTTTTCCTTCCCGAGCCCGACGATGAACCCCCCCGGACGGAAACCTGAGCAAGAGAAAGCAAAGCATGGTTATGGATGAAGAGTAAACTCGGAAGAAGGGAGAGGGGGGATTGGGGTCGACAAAACGTAATGAACTGAGATGAATAGGTGAGCGAGGTATAAGTAGGTTGCGTGGGATAATTGGAGGCGTGATTTGGGCGTGGCCCTGCTCCCGAACCTAATTTAACTTATTAACTCCATTTCATTAGCAAGGAAGCACGCCACAAAACACAAGTTTAAGTTTTTTTATTGATGAAAAGATCAGGGATGAAGGGATGAGGGGTTGTAGGGTTGAGGGAAGAAAGGGGCTGTAGGAAAGATGATAGGAAGGGATGGAGGGATGGAGGGATGAGGGGATGAAGGGATGAATGAATGTAGGAGAGAAGTAGGGATGAGTAGATGAAGGGAAGATGGAAGTAGGGATGATTGGAAGGGATGTAGGGATGGAGGGATGAGGGGATGAATGAATGTAGGAGAGGATGAATGTAGGGATGAGTAGATGAAGGGAATATGGAAGTAGCGATGATAGGAAGGGATGGAGGGATGAAGGGATGAATGAATGTAGGAGAGGATGAAAGTAGGGATGAGTAGATGAAGGGAATGTGGAAGTAGGGATGATAGGAAGGGATGGAGGGATGAGGGGATGAATGAATGTAGGAGAGGATGGAAGTATGGATGAGTAGATGAAGGGAATATGGAAGTAGGGATGAGGGGATGAAGGGATGAGTGGAGCTGAAGGATGTTGTCCGAGGAGAGTGCTGAAGGGCTTGGGATGAGAAGACTCTTGCGTGGGGTTTGGCCTTCGGGAACGGTTCACTTGTTTTCCTTCCCGAGCCCGACGATGAACCCCAAAAGTCGCTGGATTAAATAAAACAAGGACATGTGTGAGCTTGGAATAAGTCACTGAGGTTGTTGCGGATGTATGCCAAGTAGGCTCGGAGCAAGAACTGATGTTGGGCTGAGATTAGAGTTAATTTGCGAATAAACTGCAGGATAACTAGAGAGTGAGAACTGCCTTTGTTAATCATGTCCACGACTGTAATGTTATCAGTGTGGATGATTTCGAACATTCAAGCCCCCAAAGGATTGCAAGGACGAGGAACCCCATAAGAAACTGAAGGAAACGGAACTGAGACGCTTGTGAGCTGGAAATGAATTCCATGTCGGACAAGCAAGTCCGGAAGGTAGAAATACGGATTTAGAGGGTGGAGTGAGAATAGGTAATGAACAGACGGAGGGATACAATGTCGAGAGATGAACAATGGAAGATGGCAAACTACGTGGAAAGCGTGAGAAACTGTTCCGCTGTGATAAGAAGCAGACGGGGAGCGAGAAGCTAAGCCGAAAGGACAAAGGAAGATGACAATGATGAAGACGATGACTATGAAAATGACGAAGACGTTGACGATGACAAAGAAGAAGAAGACGATGAAGACGACGGTCAACACTTTGCGACGCCGCGGCTGCGTGAGAACACTGATGAAGAGGAAGATGATGATGGTCAGCTGTGGCTGTGTGAAAGCGCTTCGAAGATAATGATGATGAGGGTCAGCACTTCGTTACAGCAGTGGCTGCGTGAAAGCGCTTTGAAGACGATGATGATGGTCAGCACTTCGTAACAGCTGTGGCTGTGTGAAAGCGCTTTGAAGATAATTATGAAGACGGTCAGCACTTCGTTACAGCTGTGGCCGTGTGAAAGTGCTATGAAGATAACGAAGATGATGGACAGCACGTCGTTACAGCTGTGGTTGAGTCAAAGCGCTTCGAAGACAATGATGACGACGGTCAGCACTTTGTCACAGCAGTGGCTGCGTGAAAGCACTGTGATGACGAGGATGATGATGAAGGTCAGCACATCGTCACGGCTGTGGCTGCGTGAAAGCACCGTGATGATGAGGAAGATGATGAATGGTCAGCACATTGGTACGGCAGCGGCCGTGTGAAAGCACTAAGACGATGAGGATGACGATTGACAATGTACAGCACCTCGTGTCAGCCGAGGCCGTGTCAGCTGAGGCCGTGTCAAGCGCTCAGAAAATGATGAATGGGTGAGGGACGAGGGATGAGGGGCCGTAGGGAGGAAGGGATGAGGGGATGAAGATCTGATTGCCTGTGGTGGGCAGGTCAACACTTTGTGACGCAGCGGCTGTGTGAGAGCACCGAGATGACGAGGATGATGATGACTGTCAGCACATGGTACGGCTGTGGCTGTGTGAAAGCACTAAGACGATGAGGATGATGAGGACGATCAACAAAGTTCAGCACTTCGTGTCAGCCGAAGCCGTGTGAAGTGCTCAGAAGATGATGAATGGATGAGGGATGAGGGGCTGTAGGGAGGAAGGGATGAGGGGATGAAGATCTGATTGCTTGTGTTGGGCTGGTCAACACTTCGTGACGCAGCGGCCACGTGAGAGCACTGTGATGATGAGGATGATGATGACTGACAGCATGCTGATATAGCCGCGGCCATGAGAAAGCGCCTTGATGATGATGATGACGACGATGGTCAGCACTTTGGTACAGCTGCGGCTGCGACAAGCACTGTGATGAGGAAGATGATGAGGGTCAGCACTTTGTTACGGCTGTGGCTGCGTGAAAGCACCGTGACGACGAGGACGACGATGGTCAGCACATAGTTAAGCTGAGGCTGTGTGAAATCACCATGATGAAGAGGATGATGACAACTAGTGACGACGTTCAGCACTTTGTGTCAGCTGAGGCCGTGGTAAAGTGCATTGAAGATGATGGATGGATGAGGGATGAGGGGTTGTAGGGAGGAAGGGATGATGGGATGAAGGAGGAAGTATGGGAGAAGGGAGGAGGGGATGAAGGGATGTGGGGATGAAGGAAAGAGACATAGGGATGAGGGGAAGAAGGGATGAAGGGATGGAGGGGTGAGGGACGTAAGGATGAAGGGATGAGGGGAAGTAGGGATGAAGGGATGGAGGGTGAGGGATGTAAGGATGAAGGAAGGAAATAGGAGCGAAAGGATGAGGGGACGGGAGGAAGGAGGGACGAATGGAGCGAACGGAGGTCGCCGAAGGAGACTGCGAAAGGGCGTGTGATGCGAAGACCCCTGCACGGGGAGCCAATGAGAAATGAGGCATGGGAAGAGTGGAGGGGGTAGAGTAGCTGGGGAAGTTCCGATAAAGAGGTTGCGGGTACGACCGGCAATGTGACCTGGCTCCCACTGGGGGGAGCAGTCGCCATGACAGAAGGTCCTGCGGGATCTTGGAGTAGGTGTCCGAGGTGAAGCCGCGAGCGGTTGAAACGCAGCTGAAACCAGATTGGAAAGATGGGAAGAAGGGAGTGTAGATGGAGGGATGGATGGTGACGCTGCGAAGCCTGCGAAGGCCGGGACCGAAAGACGTTGGAGAAAGCAGGGGAAGTACAGATAAAGAGGTCGCGGTACAGGTGGTAACGTGACCTGGCACCCACTGGGGAGAGCAGCCGCCACGATGGAAGGCCCTGTGGTCGCTCGGAGCAGATGTCCGAGCCGAAGCCGTGGGCAGTGGAAAAGAAGTCAAAACCGGATTGGAATGATTGGAAGAAGAGAATGATGATGGAGGGATGGGTGGTGATTTCATAGAGCCTGCGAAGGCGGGACCGAAAGACGTTGGAAAAAGCTGAGAAAGTACTGATAAAGAGGTTACGGGTACAGGCGGTAATGTGACCCGGCTCCCACTGGGGGAGCTGTCGCCATGACGGGAAGTCCTGCAGTCGATGACTGAATGACGTCACGGTAGACGTTGGAAGAATAGCAGCCAAGTCTGCTTTAATAAGCAAATGTGAGCTTGTCATTTTCTACAGATGCACATAAATTTGGTGAGTCGATCGTTGTGGTGTCTTGGGCTTGTTTGGAATGCTAAGCCGCTTGCTTGGGCTTGTTAATCTTAGCACTTTATTCTTTGTCTAGAGTGACAAGACCACGCTACAATTAGCTACAATAGGGGAAATACGGGAAAATATAATAAAGAATGGGAGACAGAGCGCACACTTAAAGCATGATTCAGGATAGAGATTAAAGAATGTGTTGACTTAGTTCAAATATGAGATTACCATACAGTTTTTATTCTATTTATCTTAGTTTTTTGTATTTATTTTTATTTGTACGCATCCTTCAAGATTCTGTTGTCAATGTCCAACGTTGTGAACACTCTGCAAACGATTCCAAGAGGTTTCATGGGATTAAGTTGTGTAAGTATGCAAAATGTAATTTATTTTATTTGATCATTTATGGTTTATTGATATCAATTCTAATTTATTTTATCATTTATTTTTAGAGTGGATAGGTTCTTCAAAGTGTTAAGCTAGCAAAACGTTGCTGGTTATATGTACAGTAATGCCCAAAAAAATGCATACTGACAAAAAATGGCCGTCGTTTTACACAACGGGGTGGGCAGCCAGTTGGGCTTGGTTTGGGCTGGTCGCTTGTTTTCGTCGCGAGATCTGGCAACACAGATTGGAAGCGGAAGCGGAAGCTGGAACATTAGTAGTGGCCGCGGGTAGTTCAGATGACGGTCAAGTTGGTGGCAGTCGAGGCACCGAGGAGGAAAGGAGCTAAAAGAGTCCAATCCATTGTCAGAACTGCTGAAAGGGATTCCCATTCAGCGGAGAGAGCGCTGAAAGCAGGCAACGGTACACGGCCCGAGAAGCTGGCGTGTTGGAATAACACTGGAAGAACGCAGAGAAGCGGTCATACTGAGAGCCGGTGAGCGACGCTGAGGACCCGGAAAACGAGCATGTTGACTAAACGCCTCGGGCCGACCAGAAATGAGAAATAGATGCGAGTGGCGGATAGACTCCAGAAGGGCGAGAAACAGTAAATGAAATAGTTAGGGACCGAGTCCGAGGATTGAAAATACTTAGCTGAGTCGCGAAAACGGAGCCTGGAGCCCGACTGGTAACAGAAGGAGGGGACTCGTCGACGGCGGATGGAACTTCGAAGAGACCCTCGGAAAAAGAGTGGAGGACGAAAGAAGAAGCGTCGTCCATGGTGAGTAGAAGCGCCGTTGACAAAACGTAACGAACTGAGATGAGATGAATAGGTGAGCGAGGTATAAGTAGGTTGCGTGGGATAATTGGAGGCGTGATTTGGGCATGGCCCTGCTCCCGAACCTAAGTTAAATTATTAACTCCATTTCTGTCTTTCCTTTCTCTCTATTAAAAAAAATCATAATGGTGTGAGAGGATGGCTGTAAGGTGAGAAGGGAGGCCATCTATAAAAGGGGGAAAAAGCTTTGTAGAGAGTGGTGAAGGTTGCACAGAAGTCTGCTGGAGTCAGTCTCCCCACCGTCGCAGACATCTACACCTCCAGATGCAGGAAGAGGACCACCTGCATCATGAAAGACCCCACTCACCCAGCACACACACTTTTTGCCTCTCTCCCCTCAGGCAGGAGGTTTAGGAGCATTAAGTGTAGAACCACTAGACTGAGGAACAGCTTCTACCCTGAGGCTGTTAAACTCATGAATATCTAACCAGAATAATCACTGTGAAAAATCATATCATGTTGCTGCTGATCTGTTTCATGTTGCTGCTGATCTGTTTCATCTTCCTGTGTTCATGCATGCTCATCTGCTCACACAGATTCATGTTCGTGCTGCTGTTCGACATAGTGTTTTTATGCTACTAGTACTTAGTGTATTATTTAATTGATGTTTTTCTTTGTTCATATCATAGATCTTATTACTGTTTTTCTTGTACATTTTATTGTTGGATGTAACTGGGACCAGCCAGCACGGTGGTGCAACTGGTAGAGCTGCTGCCTCTCAGCGAGAAGGTTGCCGGTTCAAATCCCAGTCATGGGCCTTTCTGGGTGGAGTTTGCATGTTCTCTCCATGCATGCGTGGGTTTTCTCCAGGTACTTCGGTTTCTTCCCACGGACCAAAAACATGCATGTTAGGCTGATTAGTAACTCTAAATTGTCCCTAGGTGTGAGTGAGAGAGTGAATGGTTGTTTGTCTCGTTTGTCTCAATTTGGTTCTGTGATGGACTGGAGACCTGTCCAGGGTGTACCCCGCCCCTCGCACAGTGATTGCTGGACATGGGCACCAGTGACCCCCGTGACCTAACATGGAAGAAGCGGGTAAAAGATAATGGATGGATGGTAACTGGGACCCTGTGTACATAATCTCGTTCCACCACATGTACCACATGAGATACAAATGACAAATAAATCTGTCTGACTCTGACTAACTGACTTGATGTGAAGAGCAGCAATTCTACTCCGAGTCTCTCCTGATAACTGAACTTCTCACTCTAAGGGAGAGTCCAACTATCCTGCGGAGGAAAATCATTTAAATCACCTGTGTCCATGATCTCATTATTTTGAGCCCTACTCAGAGTTTGTGACCATAGGTGAGGGTAGGAATGTAGATCGACTGGTGAACTGAGAGCTTTGTCTTACAGCTCAGCTCCCTCTTCACCACAACAGACCGGCACAGAGTCCATACTGCAGAAGCAGCACCAATCTGTCTGTCAATCTCATGCTCCATTCTTCCCTCACTCTTGAACAAAACCCTGAGATACTTTAACTTCTCCACTTGAAACAAAACCTCAACCTCACCTCGACCCTAATGGTACATCCAGACCGAACGCGTTTTCAACTGCAGGAGCGTCCGGTTTACATGCAAAGTCAATGGGGGACGCGTCTCCAGGCGCGTCTTGGCGTCGGGTGTCACGTGCGTGTTGAGCGTGCTGGAAAGCGTTTTCCGTGCACGTGAACCCGCGTCAGCCTCCAAAGCACGCCTTGAACATGTTGATGATTTCGCCGTTCAAACGTTCAAACGCCGTTCAACTCTCCCTGATTGGTTGATCAGGGAGAGTCGGGGGAGAAGAGAGGGGGAGAGTCCCTATGTGACGCGGAAACGAGGGGACGGGTATTGCGCAACTATGTGACGTATTGTTTGTGGGACACAGAAAAAACCCGCGAAGTCGTGTACTATGGAAGAGAAACTCATTGTAGCTGTGTGTTCGCGACAAGTCCTTCACGACCAGTCAAGTCTGCTCTACAGAGACAGAAATAAAAAGCTCCTTGCCTGGCGGAGTGCAGTGAGGAACTCGGTATACCGGTAAGCTCCCCCCCCCCCCGCCGCCACGCCGCCGCAGCTTCGCGTTCTGGTCTGGACACCACTGGGTCCAGTGCGTCCACTTGCGTGCGTGACGAGCTTTTTTGCCGTTGAAAAGCTGTTTGGTGTGGATGTACCATGAGATATGTGTGTGTGCGTGTGTGCATGCGTGTGTATATCAAAGTCAAAGTCAACTTTATTGTCAGATCTGCAATATGTACTGTACAGGACATACACAGGACCGAAATTGCGTTTCTCTCAGTCCCTCGGTGCAACAGTAAACATCTAAACATTGAAACACTGAAACATATAATAATAGACATAAGCATAAAATAGTAAAACTAACACTGTCCTGAGTTTTTGCATAGTGGTATAAGAGTATGAAAATTTACACCAACTCTAAAACTAAAACATTAAACATTTAATGAACATAATACTGTCCTGAGTTTTTGCATACTAGTATATAAAAAAAGAGTATAAAAAGTATAACTAAAATAAACTAAAGGTTTCTAGCATTGACATTTGCAAAGTGGCAAAGCAGCGTATGAGTTAATGTACACAGTATATGTATGAGGTAGTAGTTGATGTTGTTATAGAGGCAAAAAGTGGCATATGCAGTAAGGCACATTGGGCATCCCTAAATAAGACCGTTCAGAGCACACTGTATATGTATCAGCAGTGGTGTAGATATTAGAGTAGTGTAAATGTAAACAGTAGTAATTAAATGTAAGCAGTAGTAATAAAAGTAAACAGTATTAATAAATGTAAACAGAGAATGTAAACAGTATTATGACTATAGGCAGTGATGTAATACAAACATTAGTGCAAGTATGAGAAGTAGTGCAAACTGTATGAGCACATGACCGAGAGTTTAGTGAATAACCCGTTTGATGACACAGAGTCCAGTGTTAAAATCTTTGTGTTGTGTGGTAATGTGTGAGAAAGTTTTAGTGTTAAGGCAGTTCAAATGGGAGGGGGGGCAGAGCAGGCAGAGTGTTTAGCATCCTGACTGCCTGATGAACAGAGCTGTATATGTGCTATTTTCCAGAAACACAACATACCTTTCCACTTCTACGCCGATGACTGTCAAATTTACTTCCCCATAAGACACAATGGTACATGCTCTATTCAACCTCGACTGCCTGGTTGACATCAGGGACTGGATGGCTTTAAATTTCTTAAGTTTCAATGAAAAGAAGTCTGAAGCCATGATGTTCCCTCTAATGACGCAATCACGAACCACTGCATTGACCTTTCTGCTCTAGCCCTGTCTGAAAAACAAAAAGTCACAAATCTGGGAGTGATGATTATGGATCCTTCCATGAAACTCAACAGTCATGTAAACATGATCGTTAAATCCTGTTTTTTACAGCTGAGGTGACTGTAAGCTGAAGCCCATATTATCCAAAAATAACCTGGAGACAGTAATACACACATTTATTACATCTAGGCTTGATTACTGCAATTCACTCCTGTTGGGTATCAGACCACCATTGCACGATTACAACTGGTCCAGAACGCAGCAACCCGATTTTTAACCAGTACAGGCAAAAGAGAGCACATTACACCAGTCTTGGCCTCCCTGTACTGGCTACCGGTTCATCTTCGAATCCAGTTCAAAATTCTCATGTATGTCTACAAATCGCTGAACAGTCTCGTCCCCGCCTATCTCTCTGATTTGCTACAGCTGTATGTCCCACCACCAGGGGCGGCCGCCAGGGCGCTAGGGGCGCCGCCCCTCTGGAACCTGCAGCTCTTCACCATTTGAAGATTTTATTTTATTTTTTATAAAAATGAAATAATAAAATAAAAATATTTCGAAATGTATGCATATATGTTTTTAGTTGTGGATAAATATTTTATGAGTAATGATGAGTTATATTGTTTGTTTCAAAAAAACGTTTTCTGATTGTGACGTACTTCCGGTTTTCCGTGGGCGCCGGCAGCTTATCCATTGACTCTAATTATAACTAGCGCATGCGCAGTTTTGTCCCATCTTTACAAAACTATTGGAGTCTTGATGCAGTTTTCGTCGACCGGAGGCCTGGACTCGTCTAACGTGATCGATCGCTACGGATCGACAGCGTGTTTCCGGTCGTTTATTTATTTATTTAATTTTTTTTTGTTTTTCTGGAAAATGAGCCGTTCACTGACAAGCAGGCTGGCTGCAGGTACGTTTTGAATCATGAAAGCCCTTTATCTAATGTCTATTTGCATTTCTGACTTATATGCCTCTAAACTTTTATATAGCTGTTTGTCAAAAAAGCCTTCAGCTGACTGTTTATTCTGGTGTTTGTGGAGCTAGCATGCTAATGCTAGCCTTTATCTAATGCTTATTACTATTCCTGACTGATATGGCTCTCAACTAGATGTAGGCACTTGGACATTTTTCAAAAGTTGTTTTAATGGCCTTCTGCTTGCATCAAAAGAAAAGAGCACTAAAAATGCAACAAAAGGACACCTCATTTGTTAATATTGAATGAATAAGACCGGAGATATTGTCATTCAAAGTAGTAGTTTTGATGTACTTTAATTAAGCTTATTTACATAGCAACAGAGGAAAAAAATTGTGTCAATTAATAGACATTTCTGACTGAAAAGGAGTGTTTATTAAAATGAACACCAGTTCTAAGTGGTAAACAGCATCCTAATCAAATTCAGTAGAGATGTCACTGAATATATGCAAATGTTTTTCCTGCTGACGTTGGGGTCACCAGGTGACCTTGATGACTCCAAGGTCAAAGGTCACATTAGTGCAGTCTTGAAGCTAGCAGAAATGGTTACTTCGATGAAAACAAACATATGCACAATTTGTAATGCATTCTAAGGTGTGCTGGTGAAGATGGGCATTCTAAGGTGATTTCTGTACAAATATAAGTATTACCCTGATGCATGCTCAATAATCCAGGTAGAAAAAGCTAAAAAAAAAAGCTAAGTCTGGTCCTCTGGACATTCAAAAAACAAAACAAAACAAAAAAGTAGAAACGTTTCATCTTTCGTCCAAAAGACGAAACGTTTCTACTTTTTTATTTTGTTTTTGAATGTCCAGAGGACCAGACTTAGCTTTTTTAAACTATAAGTATTCACAATGACATCATTTTCAAGTACTGTATTATGCACAATCTGTGGTGACCATATTGAATAATGGTGTCCATATAGGAAAAAACTGCAAATTTTAATTTGTGCCAAACTATATTGTGTAAGGTATCAAAATGGAGCTCAGAATGAGAGGGTTCTAAAACAGCACCTTATGCCCTGATTTAAAACTTTTTCTGGATTATTATTACCTGGATTATTACCTGGATTATTGAGCATGCATCAAGGTATTTTCCTGGATTATTTCCCCTCTCCTTTAATTCAAAGCAAGATCACCCAGGCTGTAGTCTGTCAGGAATTTGAAGAGGGGCATTTGATGGTCCTCACACTCCTCCTCAGCCTCATTGTCTCTCCAGTATGACAAACAGACTGTTGTCAAGCCATTTCTCTTTTGCCACACTCTCAACACCCTACCACGGTAAAGTGCATTGCAGCCATCCTCTTCAGAAAACCAGACATGGTCAATACAACAATCAACCAGACTCTTGGGATTGTTCACAACATCACCAAGAACTTTTCTCTGCTCTTCACTCAAACCCAGTTCTTCGGCCAGCTCATCCTTAAGTTCACCACTTTCTACAGCTGCTTTCAATTTCTTCTCCACTGTGTTCCGATGTTTGGTTTCCTTCTTTTGCTTCTTCTTCTCTTGTCTGACCTGGTATTCCTTTTCACGTAGTCTTTCCCGTTCCTTTCTGATTCTCCTCACTTGCTTTGCTCGCTTGACAGCAAACAGGACGAGGCGGTTTTGCTCAATACAGTCCTTCTTTTTCAACCAATCAAGGGTCTTGTTCTGCTTTGCACGCACCTTCCCGTCAATGTATCCCATAGTGGCATTTGGTGCGCGGTGGTGCTGGCTATCGACCATGGCGATAACTCTTTCACTAAACATGTTGTCAATAGGGGCTGACTTAGCCTGGCCCTCCCCTTCCTGCACAGCTCCGCTCAATTCTCATTTCCCTTCACTGCACAGTCTGGGACTTCTCCCATCCACAACCATTTCTCCGGTAGATTTTTGTTCGGACCAATCAGAGAACAGAAGGGGCGGAGTTTTGAACGACGTCGACTGACGTCGTCATTCAAAATGGCTGCCGCCACGAAGGAATTTTCATCAAAACAAGGTAAAAAACTATTATTTCTCTGCTGATAAAAAATATAT
>JBBPBX010030506.1:0-35137 GCA_038048925.1 Garcialebias charrua
CACATGCAGCATGACTGTTGGAATGTGGATTGACATAATGTCAGAACAAACCAACGACCTTATTCTATGGTTGCCCCGTGAAACAATTAAAGCAACATGTTTTGCAGAAAGCTAAAAACTTGGACTCCAGAAGTGAATCATACATGCAAATAACACTGTGAAATATTTATTGGCTGTTTCTCCCTCTGGAATAATCATGTTTATTTCAGATGCTTATGGTGGTAAATGCAGTGACAGGTATATAACACAGAACTCTGGGTTTCTGGACTATCTGCGTGCTGGAGATCAGGTGATGGGTGATCGTGGTTTCACAGTGAAGGACCTGCTGGAAGAGCTATGGTGTCAATTTAATCATTCCAGCATTCACACGCAAAGGATGCCAGCTTATTTCAAGTGAGAAGTGAGAAGACATTAAATGTAAACATTTTTCTCAAACATGTACAGTACTGGTGTACTTACTGTAAACGTAACACAACTCTTAACATGTTTTTTTAAAGGATATGTTAACTATATTACATTAGAAAAGTATTTGCTAAAATGATTAATTTGTTATGTACAATAGTTGACTGTTAACCTTCTTACAAGGTTAGTTTTTTGTGTGCACTATATCAGTTAATTTTGGATTAAACTACTGTTTCTATCTAAATGTCACTTTTGTCATTATCAAGTTTTTAAAGATCGTTTCCTGTCTATTTCATTATTTGTTTTCATTTACTGTATTTTATTAAAAGTTCTCAAGGTGCTTCATTTGTGAATCAGTAAAGTCTTTGTCAAAAGAAATGTCAAGCTCCAGGTGCTCAGTTGGTGTCCAGATAAACATCTTGCAGCTCAAAAGTCCAAAGCAACATCATTGTTAGCTGGACCTGGAGATGTGTAGTTTTAATGCTTAGACTGGGCTTTATGTTTGTTTAAATAAAGTGTCCCACCTCTCTTAACATAACAGGACCAACCTTGTTAATGTGAAGATACTAATAAGCTTCAGAGCTTTTCAGATTGCTCATCGCTTCGCCATCTGAAGCAACTGTCAAAGTAGCTAAGTATGCTAGTAGCTAAGTATGCTAGTAGCTAAACATACTAGTCTACGTTATTTTCGGCCACTTCTTCAAGTCGTCCTCCCACCCCTCAACAGCTGTAGGTAGCGGTAAAACAATATCTCTACATTTGAGTTGTGATAGTTTGTGTTCCCACATATTTTATGACCTAAAACCTCTGACGAAAACCGGTTAGCGCGTTGCTAGCGTGTAACAAAAGTGCCGGTTCTGACTTTCGGCGGAAGTCGTTCACATAATTCGCGCAAGGCATCATGGGGCGTAGAATAAGGTGGATTGACTTTACTCAAACGTATGTCTGAGTCTCTTTTTCTCCAGTGTTCACACAACACCACTTCAAATTTTCCAACTAATTACACTACTTCAAGACTTTCTCAGACCGGCACTTTTCCTTCTCAGCTCACTTTCAGGTTACTCTGTGTGTGTGTATATGAACGTTTAAAGTGGGCTCTTGGATTAAGTATTATCCGAGCCAAATGAGCTTCAACGAAGCACAGCGCTGGACACGCTTACATTGTATTACCTCATGACCTTCAGCTGGATTTAATTGAATCCACTTTCAGTCAATGAGTGGAGGAATCGAAGCCGTCATATTATCTTTCTCATGTCCATCCTCCAGTTACTGGGCGCTTAGCCACTGCAGAGTACGTATATATTGCTGCCTCACTATCATATAAGACAAGCAGATGCTTGGCTTCTCTGAGCCAGTCTGAGGCCCAAAACCAATATCTGTCCCTGGATTCCTCATCTCCACCAGAATCCACTTGGTTTTCTTGGTGTGCCTTGAGAACGGGCCAAAGTAGCTCTCTCTTCCACACGTCTTCGCTATCATCGGCTTCATACAGAAAGAGCGGTGAAAATAAATTCCTGGTGGGGGTTGCTGCTTTCTTATCAGATCAGTGTTTGGAGAAGGGAAGCCACTTCAGAGAGTTGAGGTGTGTTTTGCTCGTCGCAGCCTCAATTTCCCCCCGATTCGCACAGCTCTGACAACACATGCAGCGGCACAGTTTAGAAGATGATTGGTGGGGACTTGCATGTGCATTCTGAGTCACTGATGTCTTTAATTATTCAGCTGTGATTAACATGTTTTGGAAAAGTTGTGAGGCTCTCGGATGACTTGTGGAGCTGATCATAAAAATAGTGTATTGATGTGAGAGTTGAAAAAAGGTGTTTGTTGCAGTGTGAAGTTAAATCTTTAGCTTCTTAGAAAATCCCAATCGGAGTTTGAAATAATGACGTAAAGGGAGAAATGACCAAATAGATTTGACTAAGAGTGACCAATAAAGTAATGCAACCAAGACCCCATTGATGGTACTGTACATGTTATCTTCACCAGAATGTTATCCAGAAAATTAGCATTCTTACAGCTATTTACAGTAGAGAGGTTCTCTTTGTTCTTGTCTCTGATAAAGTACGTATGCAAATATTTACACAAGGACCCACGATTCCAAAAAAAGGTAATGGCTGGTTTGTGGTTGCTCATTTCCTACCAAGTTAGAGAAATCAACCCGTATAGTGCTGGACAAAGCAGAACAACATTTAACATTTAACACCATCATCCCCCAACAGCTCATCCTTAAACTGGACAGTCTGGGGCTGAACACCTCAATGTGTAACTGGCTGCTAGACTTCCTGACCGGGAGACCACAGACAGTACGGATCGGGAGTAACACATCTAGCACCATCACATTGAACACAGGGGCCCCACAAGGATGTGTGCTGAGCCCCCTTCTATTCACCCTGCTAACACACGACTGCACACCATCGTACAGCTCCAACCACTTCATCAAGTTTGCGGACGACACAACAGTGGTGGGTCTCATCAGCAACAACGATGAGACGGACTACAGGAACGAGGTGAGCCGCCTGGCCTTGTGGTGCGGACACAACAATCTCACTCTCAACGTGGAGAAGACAAAGGAGATTGTTGTGGACTTCAGGAAGAGGGATGCCCAACATCCCCCTCTGACCATCAACAGCACCGCAGTGGAGAGAGTAGACAGCACCAAGTTCCTGGGAGTGCACGTCTCAAAGGACCTGTCCTGGAGCAGGAACACTGCAGCACTGGCAAAGAAGGCTCACCAGCGTCTCTACTTTCTCCGCAAGCTGAAAAGGGCTGGAGCTTCAACCCCCATCATGAGCACCTTCTACAGAGGTGCCATAGAAAGTGTCCTGACCAGCTGCATCACTGTGTGGTTTGGTGCATGTACTGCATCCTGCCGCAAGAGCCTCCAGCGCATTGTGAGAGCAGCTGAGAAGATCGTGGGCACCTCCTTGCCCTCACTGCAGGACTTACACAGCAAACGCCTCACTCGGAAAGCCCACCGCATGGCAGGTGATCCCACACACCCACTACACAGCTGCTTCAGACTGCTGCCATCAGGGAGGAGACTGAGGAGTCTCCAGGCTCGAACCAGCAGACTGAGAGACAGCTCTGTTCATCAGGCAGTCAGAATGCTAAACACTCTGCCTGCTCTGCCTCCCCTCCCATTTGAACTGCCTTAACACTAAAACTTTCTCACATATTATCACTCAACACAAAGTTTTTAACACTAGACTCTGTGTCATCAAACGGGTTTTCACTAAACTCTCGGTCATGTGCTCATACAGTTTGCACTACTTCTCATACTTGCACTAATGTCTGTATTACATCACTGCCTATAATCATAATACTGTTTACATTCTCTGTTTACATTTATTAATACTGTTTACTTTTATTACTACTGCTTACATGTAATTACTACTGTTTACATTTATTTACACTACTCTAATATCTACACCACTGCTGGTACATATACAGTGTGCTCTGAACGGTCTTATTTAGGGATGCCCAATGTGCCTTACTGCATATGCCACTTTTTGCCTCTACAACAACATCAACTACTACCTCATACATATACTGTGTACATTGACTCATACGCTGCTTTGCCACTTTGCAAATGTCAATGCTAGAAACCTTTAGTTTATTTTAGTTATACTTTTTATACTCTTTTTTTATACCACTATGCAAAAAAAAACTCAGGACAGTGTTAGTTTTACTATTTTATGCTTATGTCTATTATTATATGTTTCAGTGTTTCAATGTTTAGATGTTTACTGTTGCACCGAGGGACTGAGAGAAACGCAATTTCGGTCCTGTGTATGTCCTGTACAGTACATATTGCAGATCTGACAATAAAGTTGACTTTGACTTTGAACATTATAAACAACAGTAGGTTGCTTTTCAAGTTTTTCCACATATCTCTGGTCCTGTTTCTTTTGTGGCGGCAAAAATGTAAGAGAAGCAGGTGACTGTGCACAAACACTGAGTGAATCGTGCCAAGATAGTAAATCTAAGGTCAGAGACTCATCAGCTTTATGAAGTGTTGGCAGTTATTTTATTAGTACTTGGAGAATTGTGCAAGTAACTTGTACCTTGACAGAACAGGAAATGTGAAGAAGCACCTGCTTTTTAACAGACTTTAACAGACAGACACCTACATACAGTACATTGTTGAAACAACATGTCACCATAACCGAAACAAAGGTGATGGGAACTTAGTCAGAATTAAAATAAATAAATAAATAAAATAACTCGTCAAACTGTAGAAACGTTAAAACTCACTGAAGTTCACTGTGGCAGCAGGACAAAAGTTGGCAGAGCAGCTTAAAAAACAAACTTAATATCGAGGCACTTGTTTGATTCCTGTGTGAAATTGATGGTCTTTTGCCTTTAAATGTAATGACTTGGCTGTGCTGCCAACTTTGAATAGTCAAAAATAATAGTTTCATCCAAACCATCAGCATGTCTGCTAGTGCCCATCCCAACCAGACAGTTTAAAGAGGTATTTCCCCTAATTACTGTGATATCTCCCATTTTGGATCTGCTTAATTTGTGTCTATTGAATGGTTACATACCACAGCACTTTGCTGTAATTCTGGACAATTGTAGACCTATATCTAATCTAATATTCATGCAAAAAATTATAGAGGAAATAACTGCAAATCCATTCTGTGAATATCTGGAGAGAAATGATCCATTTGAGAAGTTTCAGTCAGGATTTAGAGGACATGTAGCACAGGAAAGTCACTGGTGAAAGTTACTAATGGTATTCTCATTGCCTCAGACTAGACGTTTGTCTACTGTATACTTGTCCTGTTAGACTTTAGTGCTGCATTTGATACAGTTGATCACAATAGTCTACTACAAAAACATGATATTGGGATAACAGGAACAGCTCTAAATTGGTTAAAATCATATTTGATATGAGAATGTGAGATTTATGCATCATTTAATGTGGGAGTATTATAAGGGTTATTTGGTGTGGGGAGACTAAAATGATTGTATATTGATACAATATACAATTGTATATTGTATAGGGGCAGGAAATCACAATATTGTTATCTTCTCCCTGCTCCTTTTCAAACAAATTGTGTAAAATTGCAGGTTAATTGGCATGACTGTTATTTTTTTCTCTTTCTTTGTTTTTAATTTTATTGTCTGTTTGAAATAAATAAATAATAAAAATATTCCAGTTTGTAAATGTAAATAATTAATCATCTTTATAGACCAAAGTTAGTCATGAAGTTCCTCAGAGTTCAGTGCTTGGACCAATATTCTTTACTGTAAATATGCTTCCACTAAAGTTATTAAACAGCATGGGATAAATTTTCATTGTTTCATTGTTCATTGTGCTGATGATACTCCGTTACAGATTACAAGCATGTCTTAAAGATATAAAATCCTGGATGGCCCTTCATTTTCTGCGTTTAAACTCAGACAAGACGAAAGTTGTGGTTTTTGGACCCCAGGTTAGGGAGGCTGTCAAGTTGAAGAAGGAGTTCATTGGCTCGAAGAAGGGCCTTGTTGGCTGGTGGGACTCCGGAGGCAGCTGAGTACAGGTAGTCCCCGATTTACGAGCGAGATCCGTTACAACGAGGTGCTCGTAAACCGGAAATCTCGTAATTTGGAACGGCCGCCATTTCTCTCGGAAATCCGGAAATCCGCTCGTAAATTGGAACGGTTTTCGCTAGCGCGACTAAAAACACTCTATTTTCATCTAAAAACTACTTTTGAGTGCATAAAAATGATCGGAAACGTGTGTTTATATGCTTAACTAACTAACTGTAGTGAAAAAACACATGAAAACTCAGTATTTTTTTCGTTTTTTCCAAAAATTCGCAGCTCGTAAGTCTGGAACCTCGCAGATCAGAGCGCTCGTAAATCGGGGACTACCTGTACTTGAAGGCCAAGCAGGCCATAGCTGAGGCAAAAGCATGGATGAGGGAGGAGTCTGGTGAGGCCTTGAATAGAGACTCAGGCCCTGTTTACACGGACACTGTGTGAGGGAAACGGAACTTTTGGGTATGTTAATTAGGTTGAAAGTTTTGCGTTGACATGGGCGAATTCTGTGGATACGACTCTCTCCCCCCCACCCCCCGTCCTCATGACTTTACTGTAGTTACCATGCTGGGCCATTAGATGGCGCTGTGATTTTTGGAACCTTCACTACTGCGCACGCGTGCTGCCTGGGGTAAACAGAGCAGACGAGGCAGCCTGTTTTCCTCTCTGGCTAAAAGTTCAGCTACTACAAGTTGTTGTCAACAAGTTAACAACAAGTTAAAGCTGGAATTTGGATAAGAGTCAACAGATTTGACACCAAGTGGGACCGCTTCATCTAACAAGCTGCACACCAGTTGCTGACTGGACCGGAACCGCGTCAACATGTCTGACTTTAGTCCGTGAGAATCAGCTGATTTACAGCAGCGCTACAAGGTAAACAATGTTCTTAATAATGTTTCCTTGTGTTTAGTTCGATCACAGAACAACCAACTGAGGTTTTATTTTTATTTTTTTCCTGCGAGGTCGAAGCTGTTCCACGAAGCGGACCGGATGTGGGTCCAGTGTCCACCAGGATGAAAACAACAGAGTCCAGTTCATTAAAGTTCGGTTAACGTGTTTTTAAAAGTGTTCAATTTAATTCTCAGTGTTTGTGACATGAGTTTGTGGTGTTGAATAAATAAATAAATTAAAAATCAACCTGGTGTCTTCATTTTCAGCAGCATGTTAGGCATGACGTAACGAGTCCAGATAGCTTCATTTAGCTCAGATAAATTTAAATATCTCCCACGCTAACATAAATACTGTTTATTATTGTTAAACTGTTAATATATAGCACATTTAGTATGTTATAGTGCAGCGTGACACGTGAAATGTCCGACTGGATCCAGGCAGCTGGCTCTCTTCCAACACAGATGCAGGTAAGGTGTAGAATAATTAAATATGAGAATCAAAATATATTCCATCAGCTATAGTTCAGAAAGTGGTGCGTGTGTCCACTGTCCAGTCCACCGCCATTGTTAAAATGCCGGCTGTCTGCGCGTGCGTGCTGCGTGCATGTGTTCAAACAAAAGCTCCGTGGGAGATGTTTACATTATCAACGGGGGGTCAGCGAAAAACTTCCACTTTGAGAGCAGGGTCAGAAAAGTATTGGATGCAAAGAGGGGGGCCAGCAGCGTCGTGTAGGCGATAAGCAAAGTCGCAAAGAGAAAGTAGCGGTTCCACTCAAAATACGCGCCGTGTAAACTGGCCCTCAATCACATGCAGGAGGAACAATGTGGGTTCCGTCTGGGCTGTAGAACCCTGGACCTGCTCTTTACCCTCACTAGGGGCCGTGAGAGGTCATGGAAGTTTGCCCATCCAGTCTACATGTGTTTTGTTGACTTCGAGACGTGCAACCTGCTTTTATTTGGAAATCATCTGTTTTGTGCTTTAATTTTAAATGCAAGCTTTGTGATGTTTACATTATCAGCCCCCTTTGTGTGGTAGCGGCATCAGGAGTCTAACCACTGCACACAATGGTTTAGTGGTTAGCACTGTTGCTAAGCAAAAAGTTCCTGGGTTCAATCCCCAGTTTGGACCTGGTATCTTTCTGTGTTGAGTTTACATATTTTCCTCTTGTGTTTGTGTGGGTTTTCTCCAGGTACTTCAGTTTCCTCCCACAGTCCAAAGACATGCATGTCAGGCTGCTTTCAGGCCCAGACCTCCCTTGCAAAAGAGATTTGTGTTCTCAATGGTATTTGTCTGATTAAAGGTTCAGTATGTAATTTCTGGAACACGCTGGAACAGGAAAATTTTGAACAGACACGTTTCTGGTCCCTCCCCCTCAAAGCCATATATGGCTCTGCTCCCCCTCGCTCAGCAGCAGCTTCCTTTGCTCCGCCTCCACTTCATGTCCTGTCGCAGCAGCTGTGAATTTCTGTGTTTATATGTTAATAAAACGTTCTAAAAAAATGAAATAAAAACATGGAGCACTGGTCCAGCACACCAGAACACCATGAAATCAGCAGAGCCTCGGCAGCCACGTTGATCCCAAGTTTAATTCGCTCGTGACAAATTCATTCTGTATAAATAAAGGTAGAATGAATGAATGAAAATTTATTTCCTCATCATTTCAGTCATGGACTCAGCGAGGAGGAAGCGATCAATAATAATAATAATAATTAATTTAATTTATAATGCACCAAATCTCAAAGTGCTACAAAGTGCAACAAAAGCAAAAATCAAATAAAACAAGTGATAAAATCAAGTAAAATCAATAATAATAATATCAACTAAGATCAAAGACGAAATCATGTGGAGGCAGAATAGGCCTACTTAAAAAATAACAAAATAAATAAATAAGTAAAACAAGTGATAAAATCAAGTAAAATCAATAATAATATCAACCAAGATCAAAGATAAAATCATGTGGAGGCAGAATAGGCTTGCTTAAAAAGAAAAGTCTTTAAGCCGTTTTTGAAGTCAACCAGTGACTGTGGAGCTCTCAGGTAGTCAGGGAGGGAGTTCCATAGGCGGGGGGCAGCCACACAGAATGCCCGGTCTCCCATGGTCCTTAATTTGGTTTGTGGAATGTGAAGTAGATTACTGTTCTGTGATCGTAGAGACCGGGTGGAGGAATATGGTGCAAGAATGTCCTTTAGATAGTCAGGTGGAGTTGCAGTAGTCGAGCCTGGAGGAGACACAGGCATGGACGAGTTTCTCAGCATCAGAAAAAGTCAGAGATGGGCGAAGTCTGGAGATGTTTCGAAGATGGAAGAAGCAGGTTTTAAACAGATGCTTAATGTGATTTTCAAATGTAAGATGAGAGTCCATTTTTATTCCAAGATTTGTAACAGAGGTGGAGAGGGGGATGTCTTGACCAGAGAAGGAGATTGTTGTTAAAGTTGATGTTTGTATCTGGTGAGGGGTGCCAATCAGTATGGCCTCAGTCTTGGAGCAGTTTAATTGAAGAAAGTTCTGATTCATCCATGCCCTTATTTCCTCCAGGCAGGTAGAGAGGGCAGTGAGTGAAGATGGAGATGGGGATGATGAGGATGCTCCAGTCCTGATGTAAAGCTGTGTATCGTCGGCATAGCAGTGAAAAGAAATGTTGAACTGATTAATAATTTGACCTAAAGGCAGCATGTAAAGGGAAAACAGCAGGGGCCCCAGAACTGACCCTTGAGGGACACCACAGGAGACACCGACTGTCTGGGAAGTGGCATTGCCAAGACTAACACATTCCAGCCTATTGGAGAGGAAAGATTTGAACCAGTCCAGGACAGTGTCACAGAGACCGACCTCCACATGAAGACGGTGGAGGAGGATACTATGGTCCACAGTGTCGAAAGCTGCAGTGAGGTCAAGGAGGACAAGGATGGAGGGAGAACCAGTGTCAGCAGCCATGAGGACATCATTGGTAACTCTCAGCAATGCAGTCTCAGTACTGTGAGCTACTCTGAATCCAGACTGGAACTTCTCATACAGAGAGTGTTGCTGTAGGTGGTCCTGCAGCTGAGCAGCAACTGCTTTTTCCAGCACTTTAGACAGAAATGGGAGGTGGGAAATTGGGCGGTAATTAGAAAAAATGTCGGGATCCAAATTAGATTTTTTCAGAAGAGGCCTAATGATGGCAGTTTTTAGAGGCAGTGGAACATGACCAGATTGTAGAGACTTATTTATTATTTGTGTGATTAATGGGCTAATTGCAGAGTGATTGGATTTTATGAGAGACTAGGGGAAGGGATCCAGGGCGCAGGATGAAGGCTTCATTTTCTTGATGATGGACTCCAGCTCACTCTGAACAACTTCATCAAAGCTGCTCAGGGACCCAGAATTCAGACGGGTAGATGGTAAACGAAGATAGAGAAGGTTGTGGAGCTGAGATCTGATAGTGTCAACTTTGTTTTTAATTGATGAAAGGAACAAGTTGCATTTTTGAACAGATTCCTCAGGAGTTTGTTTAATGGGATTAAGCAGATGAGTTATTGTGGAGAAGAGCTGTTTAGAGTTGCATGGGCAGGTGTTGATGATGTTGGAATAATATTTGGAGCGTGCTTCTTTAAGGGAATAGGCATACGCTTTCTGATGTTCTTTGTATGTCTGCTTATGTACAGAGAGACCAGATGATTTTACACGTCTCTCAATAGCACGGCCAGTTGCCTTCATCCTGCGCAGCTCACCAGTGTACCAGGGGGCTGAATGGGAGAAATACACCAGTCTTGTCTTCAAGGGAGCATGTAGGTCCAGAAGCTCTTGGAGAGATTGGTTGTAGTAATCCACAGAGTCATTTGCAGATGAATGATTGACAATGGCCAGGGCGTGAAGATCAGCGGACAGAACATCAGGGGAAATGTTTTTAAAGTCATGGAACTGGATAGGTCGTTTTGGGTTTGAAGCAGGCGAAGATGAAGGCACTTCCAGAGAGATGACACTGTGGTTTGAGACACCCAGGTCATATCCAGATAAGTTAACTTATTGATGAGTACAGTGTCTGTAATCACCAAATCCAGAGTATACCCCCTGTTTTCGTAGGGGCGTCCACATGTTGGGTGAGATTGAGAGAGTCCAAAAGAGACTTAAAATCTGTTGCCAGAGGGGAAGAGGAATTGTCCATGTGGATATTTAAATCGTCAAGAAAAATAGTTTTCACAGGGGAGGTGCAGAAAAAAGTGAGGAGGTCATGCATCTCTGAGTTAAATGAAACATGCGGTTTGGGAGGTCTATAAATCAATATAACGTTCATCAGGAGTGGGGCTTTGAGGTTGAAGGCCAAACTTTCAAAAGAGGAAAAGTCCTGAGAAGCCAGATGTGACAATTTTAAATTATTGCGGTAGATTACAGCCAGACCACCACCGCGGCCAGTGCTACTGGCTCTCTGCAGATAAATGTATCCAGAGGGACAAGCTTCATTTAGAGAACTGTACACATCTGGTTGATGCCAAGTTTCTGTAAGACACATGAGGTCCAAGTTCTTTTCCAGAATGTGATCATGAATTAGACATGATTTGTTGGATAGTGACTGCACATTGAAAAGTTCTAATTTAATACCAGTTGGTGTAAAAGCCTTTTAAAACGATTTAAGCAGACTGAAGTCCACTCCACGTTTTCCTTGCCACTTCGTGCGCTATGGACTACAAGGGACTACAGACGCAGCGTTCTGATGACGTAATCGTGGTGCGACACATCTCTTGGACCAGATACACGTAATCGATTCAGAGCTAGTTTGCCCAGGATAAATGGATATCTTCCGAGAGCTTCTGTGGATGTAACGAGGTCTACGTAGGAGTCCCAGTTGTTTGATGGTGGAAACAGAAGGTGGAATGGAGCAGTTGTTAAGTCCAATCAGCTGCGAAGCGGAGTATGTCAACATCGCGCCCGCCAAGCCGGGGGAAGCTAGCACAGAGCTAGCCGCTAACAGCAGGCCGACAGCTCCGAAAGAAATAACCAAGAAGCAATGAGATGTTAATTGATTTTTTATTTATTTGTGTATTTATTTATATATACAGTATATATGTATATATATATATTTTTTTTTCTCTCTTACCCCCCTGGTTGCCTGGCGTACATTCTGGGGGTGGGCCGTCAAGGGTTGACCTGGGATGTGTGGGGGGGTTCGGGGCCTGGGAATTTGCCGTGGGAGGGGCTGGCGGTGCGCTTCCTCTGGGGCTGCTTGGGCTCGGGTGTCCTGTCCTGTCGGCAGGGGGCAGGTTTGGCCGGATCTTGGATGTCTGCTACTCTCCGCCCCGGAATGAATGGGCCTACCTCCTGGGTTTGGATGTGGGCTGCCCCATGTAGGGGGCAGGTACATGTCTTGGACCTAGGGGGTATAGAGTATGCATCGGGATTATGAATGGAACGTGTCATTATTGTTTGTCTTTCTGTGAGTAAAGGTGAGGATGAGGGTGGGTCTGAATGAGTGTGTCTGTGTATGAATGTTTAAGTGTCAGGCTAGGACTTGGACTGCCCCCTCTCTGATACATCTGAGGCTACTTAGGCCCTGTTTACACGGACACTGTGTGGGGGAAACGCAACTTTTGGGTATGTTAATTAGGTTGAAAGTTTTGCGTTGACATGGGCGAATTCTGTGGATACGACTCTCTCCCCCCCACCCCCCGTACTCATGAATTTACTGTAGTTACCATGCTGGGCCATTAGATGGCGCTGTGATTTTTGGAACCTTCACTACTGCGCACGCGTGCCACTGCTGCCTGAGGTAAACAAACAGAGCACACGAGGCAGCCTGTTTTCCTCTCTGGCTAAAAGTTCAGCTACTACAAGTTGTTGTCAACAAGTTAACAACAAGTTAAAGCTGGAATTTGGATAAGAGTCAACAGATTTGACACCAAGTGTGGGACCTGCTTCATCTAGCAAGCTGCACACCAGTTGCTGACTGGACCGGAACCGAGTCAACATGTCTGACTAGTCCGTGAGAATCAGCTGATTTACAGCAGCGCTACAAGGTAAACAATGTTCTTAATAATGTTTCCTTGTGTTTAGTTCGATCACAGAACAACCAACTGAGGTTTTATTTTTATTTTTTTCCTGCGAGGTCGAAGCTGTTCCACGAAGCGAACCGGTTCGGATCTGGGTCCAGTTTCCACCAGGATGAAACAACAGAGTCCAGTTCATTAAAGTTCGGTTAACGTGTTTTTAAAAGTGTTCAATTTAATTCTCAGTGTTTGTGACATGAGTTTGTGGTGTTGAATAAATAAATAAATTAAAAATCAACCTGGTGTCTTCATTTTCAACATGCAGCATGTTAGGCATGACGTAACGAGTCCAGATAGCTTCATTTAGCTCAGATAAATTTAAATATCTCCCACGCTAACATAAATACTGTTTATTATTGTTAAACTGTTATTATATAGCACATTTAGTATGTTATAGTGCAGCGTGACACGTGAAATGTCCGACTGCCTCGTTAACAGACAACTGGATCCAGGCAGCTGGCTCTCTTCCAACACAGATGTGTTACGGTTGCGGGTGTACCCAGAATGAAAGACCAGAATCGAACAGAAACCAGAACTCAGAGAATAATTTACAGTGTTTATTTACAGTCAGTGAATAAAGAATGACATCCATGAGGGGGGCAGGAACACCTGAGGAGAGGAGGGGATGTTTAATGGACTGTTGTTGAATGAATAGTTGTTGTACTGAAGTAATCCTTACGATGAGAAGTCTTAAACAGAGTGCTGATGTGGTGATCCAATTCTCCAGTAATCCAAGGTAGGACCAAGCATTTGAAAAGGCAAGTGGTGGAAGGCAGGCAGCAGCTTATTGAGAGGCAGGAGGAGTTGAAGCTCATGTGGAACTCAGGCAGGGCAGGAACACGGTGAATCCAAGAACTCTGAAGAGACGCAGAGAAAAAACACAATCTTAGAATCAACTAATATCAATAAAACTGGCTAGAACACTACTACCATTAGTAGGCAATGTCCCAGCGCCTGTAGAGTGGTTCCTGGGTCTTCTTATACTCCTCCTGGGTGTTGGTTGATTAGAAGCAGCTGCTGCCAATTAGGAGTGTGAAGGAGAGAGGGAGGCAGGGTGTAGAGCAGGACTCCTACAGTACCCCCCCCTCAAGAATCGCCCCCTGGCGACCTGAAGCGCTTCTCCGGGTGAGCCCGGAAAAACGTCGAGATCAGGCTGGGGTCCAAGATGAAGGACCTCGGAATCCACGAGCGTTCCTCAGGGCCGTAACCCTCCCAGTCGACCAAATACTGAAACCCCCGTCCCCGGCGCCGTACGTCCAGGATACGGCGGACCGTGAAGGCAGGATGGTTGTCGATGAGACGGGGGGGCGGAGGGAGGTCGGCAGGAGGGCACAACGGGCTCTCTGCGACAGGCTTGAGTTGAGACACGTGAAAGGTGGGATGAACACGCATAGAAGCGGGTAACTGGAGTCTGACAGCCGTGGGGCTGATAAGACGCGTGACAGGAAAAGGGCCGATGAAACGGGGAGCCAACTTCCGTGGGGTGTCCTTGAGCTGAATGTGCTGGGTCGACAACCATACCTTCTGGCCAACCTTGTAAGAGGGAGCAGAAGAGCGATGGCGGTCTGCGATCTCCTTATTCTTAGCAGTCGTGCGTAGCAGAGCGAGCTTAGTTTGGCGCCAGACCCGACGACATCTCCTGAAATGATGTTGCACGGAAGGAACTGCAATATCAGTCTCCTGGCTAGGGAACAAAGGTGGAGCATAACCCAGAGAGGCTTCAAATGGAGACAAACCAGTGGCAGAAGAAGTGTGGGTGTTGTGGGCATACTCCACCCATATGAGATGCTGACTCCAAGAGGACGGATTGTCCTCCACCACACACCTGAGAGCAGCCTCCAATTCCTGGTTGGCCCGTTCAGCCTGACCATTAGACTGAGGGTGGTATCCAGAAGTCAAGCTGACAGAGGCCCCCAAGGAATTACAAAAGCCTTTCCATACCTGGGAAATGAATTGGGGTCCCCTGTCAGAAACTATGTCCGATGGGATGCCGTGAACCCTGAAAACTTGTTGAACCAACAGCTGGGCCGTCTCCAAGGCTGAAGGAAGCTGGGGTAGTGGAACGAAATGAGCTGCCTTGGAGAATCTGTCAATGACAGTGAGAATAACAGTATGTCCATCAGAAGGGGGCAAACCAGTGACAAAGTCGAGGGATATATGAGACCAAGGACGGCTAGGGGTAGGAAGCGGCTGTAGCTTCCCAGCTGGGGGCTGGTTACCAGTTTTACTCCTGGCACACGTAGGGCAAGCAGAGATGTAGTCCTTTATGTCGACATTCATGGAAGGCCACCAGAAGTGCCTCTTCGTAAGAGCCAACATGCGTGCCACTCCTGGATGGCATGAAAACTTGTGAGTGTGGAGCCAGTGGAGTACCTTAGCCTTGACACTGGAGGGTACAAACATAGTGCCGGCAGGGCCCGTCCCCGGGTCAGGTTCGGTCTTCTGAGCCTCAAGAATGTCTTTGTCGATGGACCAGGTCAAGGAACCGACCACACAAGATGAGGGTAGGATGTTTGGTTCAAGGCCCGTCTCCTCTGGTGGTGCAAATTGTCGGGACAGGGCATCAGGTTTCACGTTCTTGGAGCCAGGTCTGAAAGTCAACACAAAATTAAACCTCGTAAAGAACAGTGACCACCTAGCCTGTCTGGGGTTCAATCTCCTGGCCTCTCGGAGATAGGTGAGGTTCTTGTGGTCGGTCCAGATGAGAAATGGTACGTCAGTGCCCTCTAGCCAGTGTCGCCATTCCTCTAAAGCCAACTTGACTGCGAGAAGCTCGCGGTTGCCAACATCATAGTTCTGTTCTGCAGAAGAAAGGCGTCGAGAAAAGAACGCACAGGGATGGACTTTGTTGTCCACAGGTGATCTTTGAGATAAGACAGCTCCCACACCAGTGTCTGAGGCATCAACCTCCAGAATAAATTGCCTCTTAGGGTCAGGGTGGCAAAGAATAGGAGCAGATGAAAAAAGTCTTTTAAGCTCACCAAAAGCCTCTTCTGCCCCCTGAGTCCACTTAAAAGTCCGCAGAGTGGAAGTCAGCTGCGTAAGAGGGGCAGCGATTCTGCTGTAGTTCTTGATGAACCTACGGTAAAAATTAGCAAAACCCAGAAATCTCTGCAGCTGCTTACGTGTCTCCGGTGTTGGCCATTCCACCACTGCCTTAATCTTGTCGGGATCCGTGCGATACTGTCCTCCTTCAAAAATAAAACCCAAAAAGGAGACTGATTGAACATGAAAGTCACATTTCTCAGCTTTTACATAAAGCTGATTCTCATATAATCGTTGAAGAACGGTCCTGACATGGTGAATGTGTTGCTCTTCATCTTGGGAGTAGATCAGTATGTCATCTAGGTACACAAACACAAAAATATTCAAGAAATCTCTTAAAATGTCATTGACCAATGTCTGGAATACTGCTGGGGCATTGGAGAGACCAAAAGGCATAACTAGGTATTCAAAGTGGCCCAGGGGAGTCTTGAAAGCCGTCTTCCATTCATCACCTTCCTTAATTCGAACGAGGTGGTAGGCGTTACGGAGATCCAATTTTGAGAATACTTTGGCTGAGTGTAATTGTTCGTGGATAGAGTCTATCAGTGGTAATGGATATTTGTTCTTGACAGTAATTTCATTTAATCCCCTATAATCTATGCAAGGGCGTAGAGTCTTGTCTTTTTTAGCCACGAAGAAAAACCCTGCCCCAACAGGAGAAGTAGAGGGGCGGATTATACCAGAGTTTAAGGATTCAGAAATATACTCTTTCATAGAGTCATACTCTGGACCAGATAATTTGTAAAGGCGGCTGGAAGGAAGAGGGGCCCCTGGCAATAAATCAATTGAACAGTCATAAGGACGGTGTGCAGGTAATGACAGAGCTTTTTGTTTACTAAAAACAGGAGCGAGGTCATGGTAAACAGCAGGGATTTTAGACAGATCGACAGGATCGGAAATTTCAGAGTGACTAATAGTGGAGGGGACGGCAGTTCTTAGACAGTTCATTAAGCAGTGTGGACTCCATTGTTCAATTCTTTTAAATCTCCAATTTATTACAGGATTGTGTTCGTTGAGCCAAGGAAAACCCAGGACAAGTTGTGCAACAGGTGATTCAAATACAAAAAATTCACTGTGCTCATGGTGATTTCCAGAGATCATAAGATGTATAGGTAATGTTTTCATATGAACAGAAGCAAACCTTTGACCTGTTAAACCAGACATTGTTAGTGGAGTAGGAAGAGATTGTGTTGGAATGGATAAAAGTTCAACCAAGTCTTGACTAATGAGATTCTGTTCAGCCCCAGAGTCTACTAAAGCATCAACAGTTTTATATTCCTGATCACAAATGATAGTAGTCTTGAGTTCCAGGCGAAAGTTAGGAGAGGAAGAAGAATTTCTCACTAGTATCTCTTGTTTGTTTTGGTTAGAGCAGTGAGACCCAGAGACCGTGGAACTCTGGGAAACGTAGTCCTCACTGGTAAAAATGGGTCGACGTCTTGACGTAGAAGAGAAACCGGAAGTAGATGCATTCTGGGAGTCGTAGTCTCTCTCCCACTCTCGTTCTTGTAGCTGATTATCGATCCGTGTAGCCAAACGAATTAATTCATCTAAACTTTGTGGTTCTTTTTGTGATGCCAAACGGTCTCTTATGGAGTTGGAAAGTGAGTGTAGGAAGGTACCTCTGAGTGCGACCTCATCCCATCCGGTTCGGGCGGCTGTGATTCTGAACTCCAGTGCATGAGCCGTAACTGAGAGTCTGCCTTGACGAAGGGTGAGTAGACGTTTTACGGCTTCTGCTTGTTGGAGGGGTTGATCAAATACACAAATAAACTCTTCAAGAAAAGAGGAGAAAGTTAAGGTACTGACAGGATGAGAGGATAAATGAGCTTGAGTCCAACGTAATGCGTCCCCCTTTAGCTGGGTGATAAAAAAGGCTAGCTTAGCAGCATCAGAAGCATAAAGGCTAGGTGCCTGCTGAAATGTTAGTTCACACTGAAGTATGAAGCCTCCACATAGTTCAGGCTTTCCACAAAAAAATTCAGCTGGTTTCAAAACTTGTTCTATTTTGGGAGGATTAGTAGTGGGAAAACTGACCTCTGGTGTGGATGTAGCAGCAGGTGGCAGGAGTTGAGTTATCTCCTGTTTGACTGAGGATAACATGCTGCCCAGTTCCTGTAGATCAGAGCTGTTAGTCCGTTGTAGTTTTAGCAGACGCTTAAGTGTAGCATCGTTCTTATCAACTCTAAGTAACACAGTCTGGAGAGTAAGTTGGTTCTGTTCAGACCCTGAGTCTTTCTGAGGTACTTGTTTTGGCTGGGACATTCTTGTTACGGTTGCGGGTGTACCCAGAATGAAAGACCAGAATCGAACAGAAACCAGAACTCAGAGAATAATTTACAGTGTTTATTTACAGTCAGTGAATAAAGAATGACATCCATGAGGGGGGCAGGAACACCTGAGGAGAGGAGGGGATGTTTAATGGACTGTTGTTGAATGAATAGTTGTTGTACTGAAGTAATCCTTACGATGAGAAGTCTTAAACAGAGTGCTGATGTGGTGATCCAATTCTCCAGTAATCCAAGGTAGGACCAAGCATTTGAAAAGGCAAGTGGTGGAAGGCAGGCAGCAGCTTATTGAGAGGCAGGAGGAGTTGAAGCTCATGTGGAACTCAGGCAGGGCAGGAACACGGTGAATCCAAGAACTCTGAAGAGACGCAGAGAAAAACACAATCTTAGAATCAACTAATATCAATAAAACTGGCTAGAACACTACTACCATTAGTAGGCAATGTCCCAGCGCCTGTAGAGTGGTTCCTGGGTCTTCTTATACTCCTCCTGGGTGTTGGTTGATTAGAAGCAGCTGCTGCCAATTAGGAGTGTGAAGGAGAGAGGGAGGCAGGGTGTAGAGCAGGACTCCTACAAGATGCAGGTAAGGTGTAGAATAATTAAATATGAGAATCAAAATATATTCCATCAGCTATAGTTCAGAAAGTGGTGCGTGTGTCCACTGTCCAGTCCACCGCCATTGTTAAAATGCCGGCTGTCTGCGCGTGCGTGCTGCGTGCATGTGTTCAAACAAAAGCTCCACGGGAGATGTTTACATTATCAGCGGGGGGTCAGCGAAAAAGTTCCACCTTGAGAGCAGGGTCAGAAAAGTATCGGAGTCATCGAGGGGGGCCAGCAGCGTCGTGTAGGCGATAAGCAAAGTCGCAAAGAGAAAGTAGCGGTTACACTCAAAATACGCGCCGTGTAAACAGGCCCTTAGTGTCGCGCTCCTGCCACGTGTCCCCCTGGTGGGTGTTCCTTTGCCTGCGGGCGTGCTTGGGGCCCTCACTATCTGGGGTTGGGCGCTTGGGCGTTTGTCAGCTCGGCCTGGTGGCTGCCTGGTGGGGCTCTTGTCCTCTGGTCCTGTCGGGTCTGGGCCTGAGGGGTGGGCGTCCCCGGTGCCCGGGCCTCGGTGACCGGCCCTGGGGCTACGTCGGTGCGGCGGGCTCCGGCGGGGGCCTGTGAATTTGTCGCGGTTGACCCCGGGGGGTCATTGTGTGTGGTCGCTGGTGGGGTTCGTCCGGTTCTTCCCCTTGGTCGGATCTGGGGAGTGGGCGAGTGGCTCGTCCTGTTCGGGTGGCCCTGGGGACTCTGGGCTCGGGGTCCTTCCTGGCGTCTTGGGCTTTGATCGCTCCTTCGTCTGCCTCGGGCTTTGGGGGGGCGGATCTCTGATGCTTCACAGTCGCTACTAAATGTTCTATTGGAGGAACCTTATTCATTTATGCTCACAACCACACACAAATGGATGCAGGGATGTATATGTAGATATATGCAGATATGTAGATGGGTATATGAATGAATATAAATGTATATGTATGTATACTGTATATATATTTGTAGGTATGGGTATGTGTATTTATAGAAATCTACTGCTAGGTCATGAATATTGTTAGTCTTTATGCATGTATGTTTCGTTGCTGTATTCTTTCATGTGCTTTGCAGGATTGCGGACGGAGGTTGGGTGTGTTTGCCTTGTGCTCTTTTTGTGGATAATTGTTGTTTTGTTGTCTTACTTTCTCTTTTCTTTCTCTCTTAAAAAAATACATATTGGAGTGAGAGGATGGCTATAAGGTGAGAAGGGAGGCCATCTATAAATGAAAAAAATAAAAAAAAATAAAAAAATAACCAAGAAGCAGTGAGATGTAACTTGGTTGAGCATATTTGGAAGGGGAGCACAGGAGAAAGTCCAGAACAGTCCAGATGACACAGGAGGTTGACAGGCAGTAGGTAAGTGAAACAATAATTGCAGCTACGTAGTTCTTGAAGCAAGTTTGTGCTGGAGTTTGTCAGGAGGTAGACAGCCCAAATTCCGGTTAGGAAGTGCTAACTAAGCTGTCTGTAAAGTCCTTATTAAAAAAAAAACACTGAATTAATAAGTCCAGATAAATGTAAAAAAAAAAATGTCAAAAAAAAAAATATAGCAACAGTAAAATACCTTTTTAGCGTGGAGAAGCGGTGACATCACAACATCACGCCAGCGTCTTCTCCAGGGGCCTCATGTACAAAGACTTGCGTGGACTTCTTACTGAAACGTGACGTACGGTCAAATCCAGAAAACGGCGTACGCACAAAAAAATCCAGATGTATCAAACTGTGCGTACGCCGGAATCCACGCACATTGCTTTTGTACATCACAATCAACGTGGAATTGAGCGCACATGAGAGAGTGGCCGACTCCGCCTTTGACACGCCTCCATATAAATATGCAAATTCATTTAAATATGCCCTGCACCAGAGGAATGTCGTCTTTGCTCTATTGCAAATCATGTTGATACGTGGAAAAAAGAGGAACTTCACGGACTGTGAACTGGAGACACTTCTGAGTGTGGTAGAGGCACTAAAAAAAGTTTTGTTTGGCACGCTGTCCTCTGGCGTTACAGCTAAGCGCAAAAGGCGTGAGTGGGACAGCCTGTGTGAAGCTGTAAATGCTGTGGGGTCAGAGCAGCGAACACCGGCAGAACTAAAAAAAAGTGGTCAGATATTAAGGTGGATGTGAAACGGAGGACAGCTGCCCATCGCCAGAGTGTGACGAAAACAGGCTGGGGGACAGGAGATGACAACATCACTCCATTTGACCAGAGGGTTGCTAGTATTGTGGGTGACACGGCCCTCACAGGTGTAGTGGCTCCGCATGTGGGGGATTCGGATTGTACACAAAGTAAGTAAATAAGTCAGTGTTAATTCTAAATGCCATAAAATATCTTGTTTTCATACTGGTGACTATAAGAATAAAAAGTCTTCAGTCATGGGATTTTTTTATATATTTTCTTTACATGTACACATTTTATTTTGCCATCAGAGAATGAAACAGAAGACACGCAGTCTGCTGCCTCAGACTTTGGATGCTCCTCCAGTGTCCCTGGAACGTCTGGCACCACGGGCACATCCAGCACACCCCACCTGCCAGCAGCTGATGTCTGTCCTACTGGCCATGTTCGGACGACAGCTGTTATCACATTTTGCCAGGCCCTAATAGCTACCTGGGTGGGATGTACATTGAGGGGTGCAAAATCTGGTTCCTCTGGTGGGGGCAAGCGTATGTCAGACTGTGGTATGTCAAGTCCGTGTGCCAAATTGTGGAGGACGCCACATGCCATCACAATGCGGCACACTTTTACAGGACTATAGAGCAGCAGACCTCCAGTCCTGTCCAGATAGCGCCACCGTCCCTTTAGCAGGCCAATTGTCCTCTCGATGACTGACCGGCTACGGGAATGGACGTCATTAAACCAGTTCATAATGCGGCGCTTTTGGGTTACTTTGTGTTAATGAACGCAGCAGTGCGCTGGTGAAAGGCGGACGCATTCCACACTTTACGCACGTGTTTATTTGCAGAACCGCTATACACACAGAAACAAACAAGGGCTTGGTAGACTGCTCTGAAACTGCATTTTAACCAGCCATTAACAGAAAGTTGATCACTTGAAGCACTGACTAGTAATGGAACTTCAAAGACAGGGCGACATGTGGGGGCGAACAGGTTCCATGCGCATAAGAGATTATAAGGATGCGTCCATGTGGATGTAATAATTGTTAATCATGTGTGTTTGGTGTGAACAATAATGATTTTCACATCATGAACAGTTTCTCAGAATCACCTCTAAGTGTCACCAATGGAACCAAAACCCCAGAAACGTGCGTACGCCAGCCCTGGAGTTGGCGTGGGGCTGCGCACATTTCCACGTTCAGTTCTGTTTTGATACATACGGAGTTTTGCGTGGAAAATGGCGTACGCAAGGTTTTTGTGCGTACGCACCGTTGATACATGAGGCCCCAGCTCTATAGTAAAAATCACTTGACTTTTGGCAAAAAAACCAAAAGAAAAGTCCAGATCAGGGATGAAGAAGGGGAATTTAATACATTTGTGTCACATACAAAACAGTTTTGCATCGCTTTGCAATGCTTTGAACGAGAACCTGCGCGGCCGCTGCGGGCTCGCTGCGGGCTGGGACGGGGGGAGGCGTGGGTTAGGGGGTGAGAAGTGAGAAGCTCTGTTTTTATTGGCTGGTTAAAAACTGTTTTTATTGGCTGGTTAACGGCGGGTCACTGTGGCTTTTTAGAAATGCTTTTAGAGAAGCAAGGGGACAATAGTTTTTTTCAGAGATTACTTGTCTAAAATCAGTATGTCAGGAGGTAGTGACAGAGTGAAGAAATATGTTTAAAAAATATTGTTAGAAAAGTTACATACAGCTCCTTTAAATAAGGTTAATAAATAAAAGTAAATTGTTAAGCAGAGTTCATCCATGATTTCTACAGTCTTGTCAGCACATGTTAAAAAAAAGGCTGACATAGAATGTACAGTAATGCTAAGTATTTATTTACTGAAGCCAGTGGTTAAGTACTGTGCTTAGCTGGCAGAGAACAGATTACTGTTTTAAGGTTTGAATTCTCACAATGATTGGGTCAGATTTTTATTGCCCGGTTGCAATGTATATTCTTAGCTGCTAATACAAATTATATTTATAGCTAACATTTATATTTGTCAAAACTGGGTTGTTGGCTGTTGGTCTCTGCAAAAGTTCCAGTTCCTCTGTGGCCCTTTGGCAAAATTAATTGCCCATCGTCAATTTATCTGATTGAAATTTTTGTTTTATATGCATCTTTTTTCTTTTCTCAGGATAGGTATTCTTTGAACACAAGCAAAAAAAAAAGTGACCTTGTGTAAACTGTTGGACCAGACACCAGCGCACAATGTTTGTTCAAATTAATGAAGACAATACTGGGAACTCATTCAAAAAATACATAAGTTCAAGGCTCATTATCAGATGAAGAACATACAGTCTGAATTTGACTTTATGTCACCCTCGCTTGCAACCAATTACATCACTTCAGAGTTTCTGATGGTGCAAATGTAAATAAGAAAGAGGCCTTGATGTTCTTTAGTTTTTGAGGAAGTTCCCTGTTGGATTGCCAACATCAATTTGTCCCCACAACTGTAAAGCTTGACATATTTTTTTTCCCAATGTTCTTATTATAGTATTTCTTGATGAATTTTATTTAATGGAAATTATTTAGTTGTTACTATTTAGAGATGCCAAGTTGATTTTTGGAGAATTATTCATTAATTGAGTGTAATAATGTCTTATTGTTTGTCATCAGTTTCATAATGAGTTTTTTGTATCAGATAAGTCAGATTCATGAGGACATGGCGAGGCATCGTAAAACATTAGGGTAATTTTTTTTCTTGTCAGAGCTGCTCATCTCTTTTGTCCTGCAATATGAAGGAGCAGCTGCTGATTAAACTGGAGGAGACTTCGTCGAGGTGCTCCTGCCTGTCTCACCCTCATGTCACTCAATGAAAAATGAATGTGGATGCTCTTAAAAACCAGCGAGATGTTCTTTGACCTCTAACTGTCTTGCACCTATTGTGTCCGTGAGTGTGTGCTAATCTATATATTAAGTGCAACAGCAGTGGTGAGTTTTATAGATGTGTATTTAGCAGAAAAAGGGGATCGTTAACTGGTGGGCTGGCTGCCACTGCTGCAACACCAGCTCTTGAATCTCAAGGTGCTGTCATGAACCAAGGTTAAAGGTGCACTGGTGGTCCCACTGCCCTCTTCTGCCCGAGCCTGTGAATTATGGACCTCTTTGTCTGGATTAGTAATAGCCATGTGGAGGGCACAGAGCAGATATTCTGCAGGTTTTTCTCCTAGCTGGGTTAAAGGTAAAGCTTTGCAGTTGGATTCAAAATGATGAATTCAGCGTTTTGAGGATAAAGTCTGACTGGTCTTTGAGATCTGCGTTGTACAGTTATGAACCGTCGTAAGCATCACAATCTCTCTGTGAGTTTGTCCAAGATCCCCTGCTCTCCTGCTCTTTTCTCCGCTATCACGTCAAGCCTGCTGGAGGCCTCTGATCTCTGTTCTGGTCCAATCATCAAAATCCTGAAGTATTTAGGTCAGACTTTAGCCCAGCAAAAGAAGAGCTAAGAGCAGAAAAACAACAGCGAGAGAAAAGCACACATGCCGTTATTGTCCTCTGTTCAGAAAGTGTCTCCCAAGTACAAGTGCCATCAGCAGACAATAAAGAAAATGTTGTTGTGCTGTTATGTTTATGTTGTGATATTTGCTGGGAGTAGTGGATCTTTATGCGTTTGTGTGGCTGGCTACATTGTGTTAAGATGTAAGCATTAGATTTAATCTCCCTGTAGCTGAGTATTATGCTGCTGCAAAGCCATTGATTGGACCAACTCCTTAATTGATACCACTGGTGGACTGCCTGCCAGAGCGGAGAGGGTGGATGTGGTTTCTGTGTTTATGTGCGATGTGTTAAAAACTCTGAAGCAAATCCCCCCATGACTTGGATGAAAAGAGAGTGTTTGCATATCTTTATTGAATCTCAAACTACACGTACATGCCAGTGAGGAGAAAGAGGGCTTACTCAATACCGTCAAAGGGCTCCAGACAGTGCTCCAGGACACACCACTCACCACAGTTCCCTGATGTAAGAACTTAGTTTAAGAAACTACACTTGCCTTCATCAATTCCACCCAAAATACACATGAACACACGCATGCATGCACACACGTACACAAACAAACGTATGAACATATTGTACCCATTTGAACATATGTCATCAAACATCGCCTTAGTCCTGTAATCAACTTGAGTGCAAATTACAGAGTGACAGTCGGAGAGGTCAGCTTTTTCTTCACCTGAAAGCTATCCCATCTATTACAGGCATGGACTTCTGGCTGAAACATTATAATTATTCCAATGTCTTTCTGATTTAATGTACTGTCTGCTATATTCAGGACACCACTTTTCATAAAACACAATAAGCTCTGAAATCAAATGTCACAACTAAAGTATTCTGGAGCAAAGCTACTAAACATCAACATGACTAAGAGGAAGATCCTGATATCAAACATTTGCCTCAGGTCTGCAGATCTCTATTATTAAAAGCAAACCACAGCAATTTCATAATAGATATACAATTGTCTGCTCTTCTCTTGAAAATAGTCTTAATATACAATTGTCTATATACAGGGAGTCCCCGACTTACGGCGCCCCCGACCTACGGCAACTCGGACTTACGAACGCATCTCATTATAATTTTTATTTATTTATTTTTTATAAATGAATGCATGAATACATGTACAGTACTGTACAGTCACCAAGCACTTAGCCTATCCTAACACAGTTTTTAAAGATGAAGGAGTGAATATAATTGTCTCCCTCCTCCCTAGCAGGCTCCATTCACATAAAGGGAGCTAGCTCCCTTTATGTGAAAGGGAGACAATTCAACTCACTTAACCAAAATCTTTTTTCACCTAGGGTAAAAAAAAAAGTTTTTTGTTGTTGTTTTTTTTGTATGCGATCTGAATTACGGTACGTCATTTTCGACATACGAACGGTCTTTAGGTCCGGAACTTGTTCGTAAGTCGAGGACTCCCTGTATATCTACAGACCGTTTACAAAAAATTTGAATATCATGGAAAAGTTGTTTAATTTCCATAATTCCATTAAAAAAGTTAATCTTTAATAGATGACACATTCAGGGCCCACAATTAAACAATTTCAAGTATTTATTTGTTTATTTTTACATAATTTGGGCTTCCACCTTAAAAAAGGATTTCAGAAAATTAGTAAATTAGCAACAACAACAAAAAAAAGGGTGAAATTAAGACGAAATAGCTAAAAAGTAGCTGAAACGGCAAGAAAAAAGCTGAACTTACCAAAAGTAAGTAGAGATAGCACAATTGTGGCCAATTAGGCTGAAAGAAGCACAAAAGAGCACAAAAAGTGGAAATTATCTGAAAAAACAAACAAAAAACAAACAATTTCCCCCCGAAACAGCTGAAACTTAGACAAAGAAGCAGAACAAAGCTTAAACTTGCAGAATGAAACATAATGAACACATATTATTTACCTGTAAGTAAAAATGCTGAAATTAGCAAAATAAAAATGCTGAAAAGTAGCTAGAAGGCAGAAAGAAAATTAAATTGCCAGAAGGAAGTGGAGAGAGCACAATTTTGCTGAATTAGACTGAAAAAAGTTTAAGTGAGTACAAAAAATGTGGAATTAGCTGAAAAAGTGAAAATTAGCGTAAAACAGCTAAATAGTAGGGTAGCTGAAATAACAAATTAGCTGAAATAAGAAGAAAGGAGCATAACAAGCGGAAATTAGCAAAAATAATTTAATTAGGCTAAAAGTAGCAGAAATTAGCACAAAAAACTTGAATTTATCTGAAAACAGCTGAAAGTAGCAAATAAAAAAATACTAAAAAAAAGTAGCTGAAAAGGTAGAACAAGCTTAAATCAGCAGAAGAAAGCAGAAAGAACATGTTTGCCCAATAAGGTTTAAAGAAGCAAACGAGCACAAAGAAATTGAGATTATCTGAAAAAAGTTGAAATTAGCAAACAAATGTTGAAAAGTACCGGTAGTTAAAAAGCAGAAAGAAGCTTAAATTACCGAAGGAAGTGGAGAGAGTATATTTTAGATGAATTAGGCTAAAAAAAAAAAATGTTTAAATGAGTACCGGTACAAAAATTTCGGAATTAGCCAAAATAGCTAAAATGAGCATAAAACAACTAAATAACAGAAAAAGCTGAAATGCATAAATAAGCTGAAAAGAGCTTAAATTAGCTGAAAGAAGAAAAACAAAAGAATGTTGTGGTTAACAGAAAGAATTTAAAAGGATCACAAAACAGCTGAAAACAGCTGAAATTAGCTGGAAAAAAGTTTAATTTTGCACAAGGAAGCTGAAAGAAGCTGAACCAGAACAAACTGTGAAAGGAGCAGTAAAAGTTGTAAACAGATTTAAAGATCTGAAGGACGGAAAATGAGCTCAATTCATTTTCTACGAGAAAAAGTGGCAGGAACGGCTAAATATATAATAAATAAAATCTAAAGCTGCATCCGATTCCACACTAATAGTCATAGCACCCGTCTCCTGAACGAGCTGAATGTTTTGATTTGCGATTTGTTGAAATAGCATAAAAACTGTGGAACGAGAATGATGCTGAAAAACATACAGAAGAAAAATGGATCCCAATAGTGTGAATGCTTCATAAACATTCACACTATTAAGAATCCACCATTTGTCTGGTTTTTAGCTTGACCTGCCGCTCTGACACTGCTCTGTAAACAAGGTAGCTAACTGCTAATTTGCGCTAATAGACACATCGTCTATGTATTTTACTGAGTGAAGACACAACGTTAGCCATTTGAACTGGAATTGACAAGTCGGAGCTTTACAAAAGTTTGTCCAGTGATCGGAGCATCTTCAGAATACACACCTTCCAATTTTTTAGCCAGGGAGCGGGTGAAGAGGATGTTTGCGAGTTTGCTCTGAGCGTAAGCTTTGTTCTTGTTGTAACTCTTCTCACTGTTGATGTCCTCCAGATTGATGGACCCCCAGGTGTGAGCCATGGAAGACACGGTGATTATCCGGGCCGGGGCGGATCTTCTGATCAGGTCGATCAACAAATACGTCAACAGGAAATGACCTGGAAAAGAGAAGGTGGAAGTTCAGCTTTGGTGTTTCAAACGAATGTTACATGTTTTGAGAAATCATGTAACCAAAAATGACTTTATGTGTGTGTGTGAATAAAAAAAATAATAAAAAAATGCTATATTACCAGCTAGACTTTAGCTACTTTTATGTCACTGAACTAGCTACTTTTATGTCACTGAACTTGCATGAAGTATTTTTATGATCAGATGGGGGACAAATGAAGTTTTTATTTTTACTTAGCTTCTTTTTTTTCTGACCATTTAAAATACGCAAAACTAAAACAATAATCTTAAATAATCACAAGTTATTTTATTTAATAATCACAAGGGCTCAAGATGAACTCAAACGTTAAACATTATCCAACAGTTAAATCTTATTTGATTAAAACAAAACAAAAAAGTTTGATAATCCTTCTGTGAAATACTGACAAAACACCCAATTTAATCTGTATCGATTTGGAGATTAAAGCTTCAAAGAGAGAAGTTAAAATCAATTATTTAAAGCTGTGTTCTATAAATGTGGCATGGAAAACTTTCTATGGTTTAATGATAAACTGCTCTTCTTCTCGAACCAAAGGAGTGTTTGCCCCGTCAGCGATTTAGAATAATAAAAATCAATCAGTTTATAAACATAAAAAGGACTATTAATAATTAATCTTCACAAAGATACAGCAAATAAAAATGAACTGAGCAAAAGAAAATGTCTTCATCAGTGAATCTGGCACAACACTTAAGATTTTTAAAAAGCTCAATGCAAAATATATGAAACATTATTTTATTTTTAATTGAATAAAATGCTTGTTCATGATACATTTATCTAATAAATACTAAAGGACTCAATTGTTTGTAGTAATTCATTGCAAACAACAATGAAATTAAAATTGATTCAGGTTGTAGATGTAGTCCCATCACTTCAAAAAAGGCTTCAAACATAGAAGTTATAAAATACCACTAGAGGGCGCACTGGTCACGTGACCACGTTATTTGCTGCGACAACAGCCATTATCAAAACGGTCAAACGACTGTGCTTCGCGTTTTGACAAAATAACCCTGAGTAAGGGCTGACTATGTAATAATAATAATAATATAAATAATATAATATTAGAATGTAGCCTATATAAAAATGTTAAAAAGCCAGGAAGGCGTGTACGCTACGGATGGAGAAAAAAAAAAAGGAAAACATCAACGCGCCTCCTTTCACGAGTCAGCAGATTTAATTTGATTTATCTCAAGGTTTAATCTGACCATAACTGAAGTTAAATATGTAACCTTACATGTATGTAAGACAAAGGAGATGGTCACTGATTTAAAAAAAGATTCTTCAGTTGCCACTCCTGTAGTCATTAACGGTGAAGCTGTCGAGGTGGTGCAACAATGACAAACTGACCTTTGACCCCCACGTGAACTCACTTTGTAAGAAGGCCCATCAGGGAATGTATTTTTATAATAATAATAATAATAATAATAATAATAATGTGTTTGTCTGTCATCTGCGTACGGTATGTTTCCCATACACAGACGAAATTCGTCTCTGCATTTAACCCAACCACCCCAGGTGGTGCAGTGAGCAGCCAGAGGGCGCTCGGGGAGCTGGAGAATTAGGTGTGCACTCATAGACACCCCAGGATGTGTAGTGGCCGGGACGCGAACCCGCGACCTTCGGGTCCCAAGTCAAACGCCCTAACCACTACACCATCTTGGAGAAGCTCTGTGGGTTTAATGTTGATTCTACTTTCATGAGAATGTTGGTTTGGACTTTTAACATGTCATAACAGGAACAAACTCTCGGGGATTGTCAGGATGTGCAGCTAAACTGCTGGCATCGCCCTGTAGGGATATAGCACCCTCATGTCCGTATGGGATGTGGGCCTCTCCACATCTCTCTGAAACTCTCAGTGTTACACCTTCTTGAAGCCCTCAAGGAGACGAGTGGACACTTTTATTTTTTACAATTATTATGAATTAATGGACACTAATTAATCAGATTGAACTTTCTCTTTAATGTGTGTTAATTCAGAATTGATCAACAGTATATTTTTGTCATTTAATGATGATTTTACTAAGCTGGTATATTTTAAATATGCCAAAGTTAAAGACCGTGTAAAGTGAAATTAAATGTGTGTTTTTAGTTTGTCACATGGCATAAATATGTGTTATTAATCACCCATTTAAATCTGACTGATTAAAAACATTGTTTACCTTATAAAATTAAGTCTCAAAAATCATGAAAAAACCTTATTTTCTCTTGGTCTGGAACGCTAGGGGCGTGTCAGTGCGTGGGCGTGGTTTCAGGCAGCTGCGCTGGTCCTGCTCGTGTCCCACAGTGGAGAGGCACTGAGGCAGACAGCAGAGCCAGTAAACCTGCTCTGTTTTTATCCGAGTTCTGTCTGTAACAGCAGCTACTTTTTCCAAGAGTTACGCTGTTTTTGTAAATAGTTTTCTTGTGTGTTTTTAATCTGGAATGAATTTAAAAAAAAAAAAAAAAAAGAGTTGCACCATGCGGGATTTGAACCCGTGGGCTTTGGGACGGAAGGCAAGCGCTCTAACCATTGTCCCAACCAGGCATTACAGATACTCAGCATAAAACGACGCAGTATAAAAACATGTTATGATTTGTACGGGTGCCCTGACCATTGCGACATCCAGGGAAGATGCACGAACGAGGCATAATTGATTAGCTAGCTAACAATGAACAAAATATCTATGCTATTGCTATCTGATGCTGTCTGCGATTCGCGAGTGAACGGCTCCACCGAGGCGAATTTATACGGCCGGAGCTGCAGGGGGTGGGGGCTCTACTAATGAGGACCGCGTGACGAAACGCGGTCACGTTTAAAACACGCCTAAAAAATCCTGAACCAGAAATATGTTTATACACAGTTTGCTCTATAACTCCAAAATTAATTGAGCTACAATTTTGAGACTTTTTACTCATTTACAAGATTACAATTATCACATTTATAATGTTTATTTAAGAAAATGTTGAAATTCACTTTACACGGTCTTTAAGAGAACATCTCAGAATGATCTTGCTTTAAACTGTCTGCTCTATGCAGAATAAGTGTCTAAAGTTGAATGAACAATCCTTCGTATTTGTTTGAACTGTTTTTGGAACGAAGGAAAAGTGCTAGACATAGCTTGCTTTCGGTCTCCCGTCCTTTCTAAAAACAATGAATCTGTTCTCAAAACAAAGTACATGGCTTGTTCACATGCACCTGCATCTGCTGACGTATGTTTTTTTATTTACTGTCTACCCTACCTGTCACTCAGACGAACTGACCTTCAAAGTCACTCCTTCTCTAGTGGTGGACAGCCAATCAGCAGGAAGTATGTGACTAAGTCACACCCCCTTCTTAAAGGGGCACTTCCTGCATTTTCTTTAGTGCTTTTGGGGAGAACTAAGTCACAACCTGCTTCTCTCCTCTGGGAAGGCTAGAGACGTTCCGGTCAATGTGTCAACTCGACCCACGTTTCAGCTGGAGTCACAGTAAAGCTTACTGTAACTCACTCACTCATTTCTGAAAGATTTTGTTTTCTGAAGTTTATTTTGAAAATCCGTCAGTGCGATTGGGGCCTGTTCCTGCCGGTGAAAGCGTGCTCCCGGCTCGTCTGATCCAGCCATACACGCACGAAGTCAACTGGACCTCAACTGGACCACATCAGTCCGTTAGTGTCCACAAACTTCTCAGCCCTCATCTCCAGGGGACGTATCGTCACCAGGTAAAGAGGCTTGTTTGTATGCTGCACGTGTCGGAAGTACAGCTGGACCTGTTTGGGGAAGGCTACCACCCTGGTTGGTTCAAAATAATCAACTTCAGTTAACTTAGCTTTCATCTTCTTCCTCCTATTTCTTATTTTTCATAAGCTATTAATCTGTCAAGTAAATGTACCAACAGTTTAAGTTCCTAACTGTCTGTTTTAATTTGAATTCTTGTCAACGTAGTTATTAAATCAGAGCTAATATCGATACAAATGTTTAATGTAATTTTTGTGATAGTTTCAATAAAAGGTCTATTTTCTGGTAGACCAACATAAGTTGAAGTCTCTCGTGAAATTACATTTTTCCTAATTACAGTAAAAGCAATTTAGTATCGGAAAAAGGAAGAACTCGCGAATTGGTGGCAGTTTGTGCAGATAAACTCTGCTCAGACCTGCGCATCTAGAAATATAGGTAAGTCAGTAAACTGACCAGTAAGTCCTATATCTCTACAATAATGGTGGCCCAGTAAGTGTTTAAATACCTTACCCCACATTATTCATTACAGCCCTACAGAACCTCACTGACCTACACAAGGAGAGGTCAGTGAACAAGGCCAGGCTGATTCTGGCAGATCCTGATCATCACTCTATGATGAGTTCAGGTTGCTTCTATCTGGACACTGCTGCCCAGATGTAGCATGAACAGACAGAAAAACTCATTTTTAACTGTAGCAATTAGGCTTCTCAACTTACAGTGATGATTTCTGGACTGTTATTTTATTGTCTTAATGTCTTGATTACGGATGTTTTGTGTGCCTGCTGACTGAAACTAATTGCCCCTTGGGGATAACAAAGATTCTTGACTTGAACCAACCATTTAAAATGAGACTATAAAGTTGATGTAATTGCTGTTAATTATTGGATAGTCATTAGCTTCTGTGGCAAATGTACAGAGTGTAGCACTAATCTGATTCATGCTACAATTTAGCACACACTATTAAACAGTACAATCTGCTATTGCCTCTGATTTATGTTACTTTTTACACCGTGTAAAATAATATTATATATTTGCCTATATTAAATTTTTCATTACACAAACCTGACCCATTGAGAAGATGATTAGCTAATATCAGTAGAAAGACGGTTCATCCTTTAAAGCATCATCAGGTATGCAGGGAACATTTCCTAACTGTTGACTACATAACAGGTAAATAATAATAAATATACATTATTCCAATACCGTTATGAAATACCCTTTATATGTAATTTCTGAGTTGTATGCGTTATTGTCTGACTTCGGATCTAGTTTAGATCATCATTAGTAATAATTTATTTTCCTTATATGTCATCTAGCTGTTTTACGATTGTTGACTGAAATTAACAATAATGATCAATTGTATTAATTTACTGTAAAAACATTACAACTTGTGACACAATTCCAGTTGGGTTTGCTGTTAATCAAATAATTGCTTTGTCAGCTGTGAGCTGTTTCCTTCTCTGCAGTGGACAGGATGGGGAGTGGTCCTCTAATCGTCTCATTTAACTTTATGACTACAAATGTCTAGTGCACCTCCTAGTGGATGGTACATGTAACTGAGAGCTGACGCAGATTTCAAAACTCAATATTTGTCAGAGTTCCCTTTCTGGTAAACAAGTTAGGTGTAAAATAAGAAAAAGAGCTGGAAACCCCAACATTTCAAAAGCTCAAAGACAGCTTGACTGTATTTACCCATGTGATTAACACCAATCTGCATCTCAAAGCCATCTGCCGTTTTCCCGTACGGACAAACCATAACACCAGCATTGTTGATGAGGAGGTTGAGTTTAGGCTCATCTGTAGGAAAAAAATAACAATACATTTAAAACCCTCATAGTTTTTAGGTACATTTTCAAAAACTGTTAACTAGGAAGCAAATGATTTTACTTGTGTTGATGGTTTCTGCAAACTCCCTGATAGACTTGCTGTCTGACAAATCAAGTTTCATGCAAACAACGTTGTCATTGCCGGAGCTTTCGATGATTTCTTTCACCGCCGCCTGTGCTTTCTCCATGTCCCGGCACGCTAGGATGACTTTAGCCCCTAAACAAAGAGAGAGAGAGAAATACAAATAGAAGAGTCTCAAAACAACAGATTTTGTGTACGGAGGGAGAGCAGTGTGCCCATTTTCTGACAAAAACTGAAAATGACATCAAATAAAAAATACATCATTCAATATATTACAAAGTATTGTAAAATTAGGTTGAATATTGCCACTAACACCAGAGCCTTTATATATTCTGCAGCACTTGTTTGCCACATGAAGCCCGTAAAATTGTAACTTATTCCAATTTTTCAAATAATTTTATTAAAAACACAAACCCAAGCAAAGAAGAAATATATAAAAATCAGCACACTGGTTCCCAGTTCACTTCCAAATTCATTTAAAAATCCTTCTTCATGTTTTTAAATCTCTGAACAGTTCTGCCCCCTCTTGTCCCAGTGATCTGCTGCAGCCATATGTCCCACAATGCTCCCTGAGATCAGCTGATCAGATGCTTTTATTGGTTCCACGCACTTGTTGAAAGCATAGTTAGGTTAGGTTACTTTATTTATACCCAAAGGTAAATTTGGTATTAGTTGTCAAGGCTGCTTATTATAAGCGACTTTGGACTTATTTTGTTCTGAAGTCGCTTGTAAACTTTGTGAGTCGCGGGTTGTTTTGAGCGTTAAGTCGCTTATTTCGGCTTGTTTTTCTGTCCGACTGCAAGCAAAAATTAATACGAGTGGTAGGCAGTTTGTCCCTTCACGCCCCCCTTCCACGTATGTTACGTCAAGGCGGATGGGACTCCCATCCGCCATCCCGGAGGAAATGGATCTAGAGTCAATACTGAAGAACGCAGGATGGGAGACGGCCTGGACCCAAAGAAGGAGAACCCCAGGTCATGAACTCAAGGATGGAGTTGAGGCCCTTCTTGAAAAACACAAGTGAATGAAGTTCCTTTAGAAAAAAGGAACAACGTTCCATTTGAAAAATAAAGAGACAAATGGAAGCAATACAACATGCAACAAGCAAACCAATTTTGACAAGACATGGTGTTACAGAATTCAAAATACATGATTATGAAAACAACATTGATCCAGACAGTAATTTATTAGACAAAACTAACAATTGTAAATATTATACAGAAGAACAACTGAATCTTTCTGTGGACTTTGATAATTTTTCACTTATTCATTTTAACTGCAGAAGTCTTCATGCTAATTTTGACAAGATTAATGAATATCTGAAAACATTTAAAAATCACTATCAAGTTATAGCATTATCTGAAACTTGGTTAAATGACAAATCTACAGATTTTGATATGGAAGGGTACAATCTGTTTTATACAAATCGAGTGAAGAACAAAGGTGGCGGTGTTGCACTGTATGTTCATAGTTCCTTGAGATGTGAAAAATTAGAATGTATGTCATTTGCCTTGGATGATGTGATGGAATGTGTTACTGTTGAAATAGAGATGGAGAAAACAAGGAACATTATTGTAGCTTGTGTATATAGAACACCAGGCTCTAATATAGAATATTTTAGAGAAAGATGTGAAAATCTCCTGGATGGGCTAAATGAAAGGA
>JBBPBX010030507.1:0-25385 GCA_038048925.1 Garcialebias charrua
CAACATAATTCCACTTTGATTGTTGAAATGTGCTGCTGATTATCCATACTGCTGATCTCATGCTGCTGATTTATTTCATCCTGCTGTATTCATACGCATTTCCTCACACAGACTCATGTTTGTGCTGTTGTTGTTTGGTGTACTGTATTGTTTTGCACTAGTAGTTAGTGTAATTCTTAGTTTACTATATATATATCTTAGATTCTTAGTACTCTTTTTTTTACAATTTATATTTTTGTTATTGTTGGATGTAACTGGGACCCTGTGTACACAGTTTCGTTTCACCTCATGTACCACATGTGATGCAAATAACAATGAAGAACCTTGAACCTTGAACTGTAATGCAAGAGCAAAGAAGAAAATACTGTACTGTATTTGTCTTTTCCACTTTTTGATGTGGGCTACAGCTTTTGCCTTTTCTCGTTGTATTTGTCTTTTCCACTTTTTGATGTGGGCTACAGCTTTTGCCTTTTCTCGTAAAAAAAATATTTAAAAAAAATAAAAATTAAATAAAAACCTTTTTCACAACTTCATACAACAAAATAACAATGTGATTCTACTTAGATTTATCTTTGTGTTAGCCTGATGGTACCTCTGTCTTTTAACTCAAGTAGAAAGATTTCATAGCTGCGTATCCCTGGTTATATAATGAATTTTGAGAATTTTATTTGCTTCTTTGGGTCGCGCTTTGCTATATTATATTCTCTTAAAGAAGCACGCTCCAAATATTATTCTAACATCATCAACACCTGCCCTGGAAACTCTAAACAGCTCTTCTCCACAATAACTCGTCTGCTTAATCCCATTAAACAAACTCTTGAGGACTCTGCTCAAAAATGCGACCTGTTTCTTTCATCTTTTAAAACCAAAGTTGACACTATCAGATCTCAGCTCCACAACCTCCCCGTTCTCAGTGTGCCACCCACCCGTCTGCATTCTGGGACCCTAAACAGCTTTGACGAAGTTGTTCAGAGTGAGGTGGAGGCCATCATCAAGAAAATGAAGCCTTCATCCTGCGCCCTGGATCCTTTCCCCTCGTCTCTCATAAAAACCAATCACTCTGCAATAGGCCCACTAATCACTCAAATAATAAATCAGTCTCTACAATCTGGTCATGTTCCACTGCCTCTAAAAACCGCCATCATTAGGCCTCTTCTGAAAAAATCTAATTTGGATCCCAACATTTTTTCTAATTACCGCCCAATTTCACACCTCCCTTTTCTGTCTAAAGTGCTGGAAAAAGCTGTTGCTGCTCAGCTGCAGGATCACCTACAACAACACTCCCTGTATGAGAAGTTCCAGTCTGGATTCAGGGCAGCTCACAGTACAGAGACTGCATTGCTGAGAGTTACCAATGATGTCCTCTTGGCTGCTGACACTGGCTCTCCCTCCATCCTTGTCCTCCTTGACCTCACTGCAGCCTTCGACACTGTGGACCATAGTATCCTCCTCCACCGTCTTCATGTGGAGGTCGGTCTCTGCGACACAGTCCTGGACTGGTTCAAATCTTTCCTCTCCAATAGGCTGGAATGTGTTAGTCTTGGCAACGCCACGTCCCAGACAGTCTGTGTCTCCTGTGGTGTCCCTCAGGGGTCGGTTCTGGGGCCCCTGCTGTTTTCCCTTTACATGCTGCCTTTAGGTCAAATTATTAATCAGTTCAACATTTCTTTTCACTGTTATGCCGACGATACACAGCTTTACATCAGGACTGGAGCATCCTCATCTTCCACCTTGTCATCTCCATCTTCACTCACTGCCCTCTCTGCCTGCCTGGAGGCAATTAGGGCATGGATGAATCAGAACTTTCTTCAATTAAACTGCTCCAAGACTGAGGCCATACTGATTGGCACCCCTCACCAGGTACAAACATCTCCTATAACAACACTTTCCTTTTCTGGACAAGACATCCCCCTCTCCACCTCTGTTACTAATCTTGGAATAAAAATGGACTCCAATCTTACATTTGAAAATCACATTAAGCATCTGTTTAAAACTTGCTTCTTCCATCTTCGAAACATCTCCAGACTTCGCCCATCCCTAACTTTTTCCGATGCTGAGAAGCTCGTCCATGCTTTTGTCTCCTCCAGGCTCGACTACTGCAACTCCCTGTTTATTGGAATCCCTGGCAAAAACCTTCAGAAACTTCAATATATTCAAAACAGTGCAGCAAGGATCTTGTTGAGAGTTCGTAAATTTGAACATATTACGCCCATTCTCCATAACCTTCATTGGCTTCCTGTCGCCTACAGAATTCAGTACAAAACTGCTCTCATTACACATCAATGCTTACACGGAACTTCACCAGATTATCTGAAGGATATTCTTATTCCATACTCATCCACCCGTTCGCTGCGGTCACAGAACAGCAATCTCCTTCACATTCCGAGAACCAAATTAAGGACCATGGGAGACCGGGCTTTCAGTGTGGCTGCCCCCCGCCTGTGGAACTCTCTTCCTGACTGTCTAAGAGCCCCACAGTCTGTGGTTGACTTTAAGAGCGACTTGAAGACCTTTCTTTTCGACCAAGCATACTCTACCTCCTCATGATTCTACTTTTGATCTTAGCTGATATTGTTATTGATTTTAATTGTTTTATTATTTGTTTTATTGACATTTAATTCTGTTGCTCCTTGTAGCACTTTGAGATTTTCATTAATGAAAAGTGCGTTATAAATTGAATTCATTATTATTATTATTATTAGTTTCCCTTCCAATGTAGTCTCATGTTTATTCACCCTTAGTTTAACCTCCAGTTCTGTCATCCTAGTTACTTTCATGTTTCAGGTTTAGTTTTCCGGTCCTGCTCTGTGTCTCTAGTTGATTGTCCCCAGGTGTCTGTGATTACGTCTCGTCATAGCTGTGTGTGTATATAAGCCCTGTCTGTGTCTCATTTCATTGTCGGTGCATAGTCTGGTATAGTCTGGTGAATCCTGTTTGTGTCACGCTACAGTTCCTGTGAGTATTGCTGCCACGACAGCTCGTTTTGTTTGTTGTTATTAAAAGTATTACTTTATGACCTCTTGCCTCCTCCTGCGTTTCCGTCTGCGCCACTGGGTTTTAACACGCTCTGAGTAAAACCGTGACATTATGCACCGACCATACAAAAGACCCAGCAGACGGAATGGTTCGCCTACCTGTTCGCTCGACTCCAAGCATAGGGACGAAGCTGTTTTCCGGTGTGGTGGATTTCGGCTCCACGAGGACCGCCTGACGTCCTGCTCCAGTTCGGCTCTTCCTCCAGGTCCACCCGTTATCTCCGGCTGGACCTCAGGTGAGGACAATGACGACGACCTGTGTTTTCCTCTTGTCCCCCAGTCTCCGCGCCGCCGTAGAAGCGGTAGAAAGATGACCCGGAAGTGTTCACCTGCGCCTCCGTCTTGGTCAGCTGAGCGGCCTCGGTCCAGCGAGTCCGAGCATTTTGGGCACGACTCCAGCGCTCCAGTGGGAGAGAGTTCCATGGCCTCACCTCCTAGGATTCCGGTGAGGGTGGAAACAAACGCTCCACTGTCGCTAGCAGCTGTCCCGGCTCGGTTCGGTGAACTAGCTCACAGCGACTCCACGGGGGAGGGTCTTCTCACCGCTCACCCGCCCACAGGTCAGTCACCAGAACAATTCATCGTTGAACTAGCAGAGGTCATCCCAGGATGTTCTACTGGGGTGACTGGGGTAATAAAAAGTTCTGAATTACACCACATAAACTCTACCTTACAAAGACTGTTTACCTCAGCTGAAGGTAACCCGACCTGTTCGAAACCGTTACTCTCACTAGCTGAAAGACTATTGACTTCTACTCCTGGACTATTATCCATCCCTGAATATGATCGACTCCTGAGTATGATTAGGTCCAGTAACAACTCTGTCTGACATCCTGAACTGGTCCCTGTTACCTAGCCTGCAGAAGCCACCTGTTTTCATGAACCTGTTGCAGCTCCAGAACCTGCTGCAGCTCCAGTACCTGCAAAAGCAGCTTCAGTTCCAGTACCTGTAGCAGCTGCTGCTCCAGTACCTGCGGCTCCAGGGGGCGTGGCTGCCCTGCTTCCAGCCTCAGAGGGTCCATCCTCTACGTCCTCAGAGGGTCCGGACGCCTCTCACGTATCCTGTTTCGAGGGGTCCCAGGAGGGACCCCCCCTTGTATCCTGTCTCGAGGGGGCCCTGGAGGGGGCCCCTCACTTCACCTGTGCCATGGAGGGTCCTGAGTCCAGGAGAAGTTCCCGGTCAGGTTCTGGACCACGCCGTCGCCGCCGTGGCAGAGATCGAAGGCAGAGAGTACTTACCGACTCTTCAGCTCTTGTTCCTGCTCCTGATCTCTCTTTACAAGACTCGACGGTGGTCTCCTCGCCTGCAGACTCTTCGGCTGCTGCAGTCTCCTCGTCCGGCTCGTCAGTTCCTGGTCCTGATACTCCTGATTCTTTGACTCCTGATGCTTCGGCTCCTGATCCTGATTCTTTGGCTCCTGATACTCCGGTTCATGATCCTGATTCTTTGGCTCCTGATACTTCGGCTCCTGATCCTGATATTTCGGCTCCTGAGGGCGCTGCCCTGTCTCCGGCTTCAGCAGAGGGCGCTATCCTGTCTCCGGCTCCAGAGGGCGTTGCCCTGTCTCCGGCTCCAGAGGGCGCTGCCCTGTCTCCGGCTCCAGAGGGCGCTGCCGCCTTGCTTCCAGCCTCGGAAGGCGTTGCCGCCTTGCTTCCAGCCTCGGAAGGCGCTGCCGCCTTGCTTCCAGCCTCGGAAGGCGCTACCGCCTTGCTTCCAGCCTCGGAGGGCGCTGCCGCCTTGCTTCCAGCCTCGGAGGACGCTACCGCCTTGCTTCCAGCCTCAGAGGGCGCTGCCGCCTTGCTTCCAACCTCGGAGGGCGCTACCGCCTTGCTTCCAGACTCGGAGGGCGCTGCTGCCTTGCTTCCATCCTCGGAGGGTCCCGACGCCTCTACGTCTTCGGAGGGGCCGGGCGCCTTTCACGCGTCCTGTTCCGAGGGGGTCCTGGAGGACGCCCCTCACGTATCCTGTTCCGAGGGAGTCTTGGAGGACGCCCCTCACGCATCCTGTTCCGAGGGGGTCCTGGAGGACGCCCCTCACGCATCCTGTTCCGAGGGGGTCCTGGAGGACGCCCCTCACGCATCCTGTTCCGAGGGAGTCCTGGAGGACGCCCCTCACGCATCCTGTTCCGAGGGGGTCCTGGAGGACGCCCCTCCCGTATCCTGTTCCGAGGGGGTCCTGGAGGACGCCCCTCCCGTATCCTGTTCCGAGGGGGTCTTGGAGGACGCCCCTCCCGTATCCTGTTCCGAGGGGGTCCTAGAGGACGTCCCTCCCGTATCCTGTTCCGAGGGGGTCCTGGAGGACGCCCCTCCCGTATCCTGTTCCGAGGGGGTCCTTGAGGACGCCCCTCCCGTATCCTGTTCCGAGGGGGTCCTAGAGGATGCCCCTCACATCTTCGTCTGTCCAGAGGTCTTACAGCCAGCGACAGAGGGTCCCCGCACTGCAGACGCCTCCACGTCTACGGAGGGTCCCGGCGCATCGGGCGCCTCCACGTCAACGGAGGGTCCCGGTGCATCGGACGCCTCCACGTCTACGGAGGGTCCTGGCGCGACGGACACCTCCACGTCTACGGAGGGTCCTGGCGCGACGGACACCTCCACCGTGGATCCACACATCGAGAGCGTCTCTACGTTCGATGTCTCCTTACCTGATGTCTCTTCGCCCGAAGACTCCTCGACTCTCGTCTCCGTCTCTTCGCCAGACGTCCCCGCCGACGTCTCTTCGCCAGACGTCCCCGACGACGTCTCTTCGCCAGACGTCCCCATGCCAGACGTCTCAACGCTCGATGGATCCCACGACGTCTCAACGATCGAGGGTTCCCACGACACCTCGTCTCCCTTCTTAACGCCTTTCGACGTCTCGACTCCCGTCTCTATGCCTGCCGACGTCTTAACGCTCGATGGATCCCACGACGTCTCTACGATCGAGGGTTCCCACGACCTGTCGACGCTCAATGGTTCCCACGACGCCTCGTCTCCCGACTCAACGCCCGACGTCTCGTCTCCCGACGCAACGCCGTTCGACGTCTCGTGACTTAGCATCACAGCGATGCCTGTGGGGGCTCCTGTTCTGGGTGGACCCTGGGGGGTTCCACCCTCGTCTTCGACTTTCCTGAGGCCTCGTCACCGACGGAGGCTCCTGGTGGTGGAATGCCTTCCTGCTGCCCGCCTGACCGGCCGACCGCCTGACCAGCCCCTGCCTGAGGGGCGGCATCCCGGCCGACCACCCGACCGACTCCTGCCTGAGGGGCGGCATCCCGGCCGACCGCCTGGCCGACTCCTACCTGAGGGGCGACGTCCTGGCCGACCGCCCGACCTGCCTGGTGGACGGGCCGCTTCCCGTCTGGACGTTTTTGTGTTCTGTGTATTAGGGTTTTGTCCCCTGTCCTTGTGATTTTCCGTGCCCGCCATCCCTGCGGTACCTCTCTCTGCCCGCCTTGTTTTTTTGGGGGGTGTTCTTTGGGGACGCCGGGGGGCGTCTTTGAGGGAGGGGGTACTGTAAGGACTGTCTCCCTTCGTCCCCCCTGTAGTCAGTTCCTAGTCTGTTAGTTTATTAGTTTCCCTTCCAGTGTAGTATCATGTTAGTCTGTTAGTGATGTTGTCCTGTTAGTCAGTTCCTAGTCTGTTAGTTAATTAGTTTCCCTTCCAGTTCAGTCTCATGTTTATTCACTCTTAGGTTAACCTCCAGTTCTGTCATCCTGTAGTCAGTTCCTAGTCTGTTAGTTTATTAGTTAGTTTATTAGCACGCTCCAAATATTATTCTAACATCATCAACACCTGCCCTGGAAACTCTAAACAGCTCTTCTCCACAATCACTCGTCTGCTTAATCCCATTAAGCAAACTCTTGAGGACTCTGCTCAAAAATGTGACCTGTTTCTTTCATCTTTTAAAACCAAAGTTGACACTATCAGATCTCAGCTCCACAACCTCCCCGTTCTCAGTGTGCCACCCACCCGTCTGCATTCTGGGACCCTAAACAGCTTTGACGAAGTTGTTCAGAGTGAGGTGGAGGCCATCATCAAGAAAATGAAGCCTTCATCCTGTGCCCTGGATCCTTTCCCCTCGTCTCTCATAAAAACCAATCATTCTGCAATAGGCCCACTTATCACTCAAATAATAAATCAGTCTCTACAATCTGGTCATGTTCCACTGCCTCTAAAAACCGCCATCATTAGGCCTCTTCTGAAAAAATCTAATTTGGATCCCAACATTTTTTCTAATTACCGCCCAATTTCACACCTCCCTTTTCTGTCTAAAGTGCTGGAAAAAGCTGTTGCTGCTCAGCTGCAGGATCACCTACAACAACACTCTCTGTATGAGAAGTTCCAGTCTGGATTCAGGGCAGCTCACAGTACAGAGACTGCATTGCTGAGGGTTACCAATGATGTCCTCTTGGCTGCTGACACTGGCTCTCCCTCCATCCTTGTCCTCCTTGACCTCACTGCAGCCTTCGACACTGTGGACCATAGTATCCTCCTCCACCGTCTTCATGTGGAGGTCGGTCTCTGCGACACAGTCCTGGACTGGTTCAAATCTTTCCTCTCCAATAGGCTGGAATGTGTTAGTCTTGGCAACGCCACGTCCCAGACAGTTGGTGTCTCCTGTGGTGTCCCTCAGGGGTCAGTTCTGGGGCCCCTGCTGTTTTCCCTTTACATGCTGCCTTTAGGTCAAATTATTAATCAGTTCAACATTTCTTTTCACTGTTATGCCGACGATACACAGCTTTACATCAGGACTGGAGCATCCTCATCTTCCACCTTGTCATCTCCATCTTCACTCACTGCCCTCTCTGCCTGCCTGGAGGCAATTAGGGCATGGATGAATCAGAACTTTCTTCAATTAAACTGCTCCAAGACTGAGGCCATACTGATTGGCACCCCTCACCAGGTACAAACATCTCCTATAACAACACTTTCCTTTTCTGGACAAGACATCCCCCTCTCCACCTCTGTTACTAATCTTGGAATAAAAATGGACTCCAATCTTACATTTGAAAATCACATTAAGCATTTGTTTAAAACTTGCTTCTTCCATCTTCGAAACATCTCCAGACTTCGCCCATCCCTAACTTTTTCCGATGCTGAGAAGCTCGTCCATGCTTTTGTCTCCTCCAGGCTCGACTACTGCAACTCCCTGTTTATTGGAATCCCTGGCAAAAACCTTCAGAAACTTCAATATATTCAAAACAGTGCAGCAAGGATCTTGTTGAGAGTTCGTAAATTTGAACATATTACGCCCATTCTCCATAACCTTCATTGGCTTCCTGTCGCCTACAGAATTCAGTACAAAACTGCTCTCATTACACATCAATGCTTACACGGAACTTCACCAGATTATCTGAAGGATATTCTTATTCCATACTCATCCACCCGCTCGCTGCGGTCACAGAACAGCAATCTCCTTCACATTCCGAGAACCAAATTAAGGACCATGGGAGACCGGGCTTTCAGTGTGGCTGCCCCCCGCCTGTGGAACTCTCTTCCTGACTGTCTAAGAGCCCCACAGTCTGTGGTTGACTTTAAGAGCGACTTGAAGACCTTTCTTTTCGACCAAGCATACTCTACCTCCTCATGATTCTACTTTTGATCTTAGCTGATATTGTTATTGATTTTAATTGTTTTATTATTTGTTTTATTGACATTTAATTCTGTTGCTCCTTGTAGCACTTTGAGATTTTCATTAATGAAAAGTGCGTTATAAATTGAATTCATTATTATTATTATTATTAGTTTCCCTTCCAATGTAGTCTCATGTTTATTCACCCTTAGTTTAACCTCCAGTTCTGTCATCCTAGTTACTTTCATGTTTCAGGTTTAGTTTTCCGGTCCTGCTCTGTGTCTCTAGTTGATTGTCCCCAGGTGTCTGTGATTACGTCTCGTCATAGCTGTGTGTGTATATAAGCCCTGTCTGTGTCTCATTTCATTGTCGGTGCATAGTCTGGTATAGTCTGGTGAATCCTGTTTGTGTCACGCTACAGTTCCTGTGAGTATTGCTGCCACGACAGCTCGTTTTGTTTGTTGTTATTAAAAGTATTACTTTATGACCTCTTGCCTCCTCCTGCGTTTCCGTCTGCGCCACTGGGTTTTAACACGCTCTGAGTAAAACCGTGACATTATGCACCGACCATACAAAAGACCCAGCAGACGGAATGGTTCGCCTACCTGTTCGCTCGACTCCAAGCATAGGGACGAAGCTGTTTTCCGGTGTGGTGGATTTCGGCTCCACGAGGACCGCCTGACGTCCTGCTCCAGTTCGGCTCTTCCTCCAGGTCCACCCGTTATCTCCGGCTGGACCTCAGGTGAGGACAATGACGACGACCTGTGTTTTCCTCTTGTCCCCCAGTCTCCGCGCCGCCGTAGAAGCGGTAGAAAGATGACCCGGAAGTGTTCACCTGCGCCTCCGTCTTGGTCAGCTGAGCGGCCTCGGTCCAGCGAGTCCGAGTATTTTGGGCACGACTCCAGCGCTCCAGTGGGAGAGAGTTCCATGGCCTCACCTCCTAGGTTTCCGGTGAGGGTGGAAACAAACGCTCCACTGTCGCTCGCAGCTGTCCCGGCTCGGTTCGGTGAACCAGCTCACAGCGACTCCACGGGGGAAGGTCTTCTCACCGCTCACCCGCCCACAGGTCAGTCACTAGAACAATTCATCGTTGAACCAGCAGAGGTCGTCCCAGGATGTTCTACTGGGGTGACTGGGGTAATAAAGAGTTCTGAATTACACCACATAAACTCTACCTTACAAAGACTGTTTACCTCAGCTGAAGGTAACCCGGCCTGTTCAAAACTGTTACTCTCACTAGCTGAAAGACTATTGACTTCTACTCCTGGACTATTATCCATCCCTGAATATGATCGACTCCTGAGTATGATTAGGTCCAGTAACAACTCTGTCTTACATTCTGAACTGGTCCCTGTTACCCAACCTGCAGAAGCCACCTGTTTTCATGAACCTGCTGCAGCTCCAGAACCTGCTGCAGCTCCAGTACCTGCAAAAGCAGCTTCAGTTCCAGTACCTGTAGCAGCTGCTGCTCCAGTACCTGCGGCTCCAGGGGGCGTTACCGCCCTGCTTCCAGCCTCAGAGGGTCCATCCTCTACGTCCTCAGACGGTCCGGACGCCTCTCACGTATCCTGTTTCGAGGGGTCCCAGGAGGGACCCCCCCTTGTATCCTGTCTCGAGGGGTCCTTGGAGGGGCCCCTCACTTCACCTGTGCCGTGGAGGGTCCTGAGTCCAGGAGGAGTTCCCGGTCAGGTTCTGGACCACGCAGTTGCCGCCGTGGCAGAGATCGAAGGTAGAGAGGTCGAAGGTAGAGAGGACTTACCGACTCTTCAGCTCTTGTTCCTGCTCCTGATCTCTCTTTACAAGACTCGACGTGGTCTCCTCGCCTGCAGACTCTTCGGCTGCTGCAGTCTCCTCGTCCGGCTCGTCGGCTCCTGGTCCTGATACTCCTGATTCTTTGACTCCTGATGCTTCGGCTCCTGATCCTGATTCTTTGGCTCCTGATACTCCGGCTCCTGATCCTGGTTCTTCCTGTTGTAAGGCCCAAAGTGTCGTCATTGGGTTTAACATGGGGTGTGGCATGATGGCGCCTGTGTGTGGCTTAGCCGGCTTTACTCCTCTGCGCATTATTTATTCGGCGCTTCTATTTTTAAATTATTTAACTTTTTTCAGTCTGGATAAAAACTTTGTCACTTATGCAACCCGTGTTTATGACCGGGATGCATTATTGGCGATTAACAAGTCGTGGATGAGCTGTCGTGACAGCTGGAGCAGTTTCTCAGGGAGTCGTCCACCTCCGTTTGTCTGCTGCTCACCTGAGTGTCCCCTGCAAAGTTACAGACGTAAAAAGCGGAAAAGAGGATCTAGAGCTGGTATCCAGGTTCGCTTCAGACTGGACCGAAGACATTTTACTGGGAAGCGCGGAGCTCCTCGCTGTCTACAAACTGTTTCACTAAACTGGGAGATTGACACGTCACCTGAAGCCGGGCCAGCGCGGACCTCTACCTGCCTGTCTTCCGGATGTTTTTCAACCTGCCTGGATGGGTATCATCGTGCTCACCATCACGGATCTCCTCGTCGTAAACGCTCTTCTGATGTGAGCAACTTGATCTACGTGCCGCTGTCATCAGATGTGGGGGCTGCCGAGCTGTCATCGCTACGCATGGCCCTCCTCAACGCGCGCTCCATCAGCAACAAGTCTTTCGTTTTGAATGAATTGATTACGAAGGAGTCCCTGGATTTTATGTTTTTAACTGAAACTTGGCAACGAAGTTTGGATTTCGTTCATCTGCGGGAACTCTGTCCAGGTAACTGTGCCCTTCTTGCCACACCCCGTGAGGCGCGTAGAGGTGGTGGTCTTGCGGCCGTGTTCAAGGACTGTTTTTCCTGCAGACTTGTAAATCCAGCCTCGTTCTCCTCATTTGAGCTACAAATAATTAAAGTAGGCTCTTTTAAATTATTTTACTGCATTTTAATTTATAGACCTCCAGGCACAGCTAGTGTATTTTTATCAGAATTCACTGATTTTCTGTCCTCCATTATTAAGCTGGAGAATGTTCTGATTTTGGGTGATTTTAATTTGCACATTGATGATGTCACTTGTAAGGCAGCAGCAGACTTTATATCCATCACTGACTCATTTCACTTTACTCAGCATGTGGGTGACTCCACTCATTTTAGGGGCCACACCCTGGATCTTGTTTTTTCTTTAGGCCTGGATGTGGAAGATGTTCGAGTGGAGGATTCATTTTTAAGTGATCACAAATGTATTTATTTCAATGTGTCGTTCAGTCCTGATCCTGCTCCTTCTGGCCTTTTGATCCAGAAGCGGATCATCACTGAGCACACTCATGAAGCTTTTAATTCCCTGTTTGATTTTGCCTCTTTAGATTGTGACATCATGAATGTGGATTCAGTTGTTTCTTGTTTTAACACTCACTGTAAGGAAATATTGGACACTATAGCACCTTTTAAGCGTAGCACTGTCCAGCGTACAAACTGTCCTTGGACTGATAATGTAATTCTTAGTTTGAGGAGAGCATGTCGGAAAGCTGAACGTCTGTGGAAACGTACTGGACTGGTGGTTCACAGACTACATCTTAAAGACTTGATCTGCTCTTTGAACGAGATGCTTAAGACTGCCAGAGCTCGTTACTTTGCAAATCTCATCAAATCCAAAGGACGGAATCCAAAATTTTTATTTGATACGATTAAGAACATTGTCTCTCCAGCATCTTCGTCTCAACGTGATCTCACATATGCAGATTGCAATCGTTTTTTAAATTATTTCATTGATAAGATTACCAGCATCAGGGCAAATATTTGTCCCTCACCTGCCCTTCCTCTGGTTCCTTTATCGCTGACCACTGACAAGTGGTCTTTTTTTACCCCTGTTTCCACTAAGGACATCTCAGATCTTTTGGGTCATATGACGCTGTCATCGAGCCCCCATGATGTCCTCCCTACGTCTCTTTTTAAAGACATTTTTAGCTGTATTGGCCCCAGTGTCGTACAAATGATAAATTCTTCTCTTCATTCTGGCACTGTCCCACACCACTTTAAAACTGCTGTCGTCTGTCCTTTACTCAAAAAGCCAAACTTGGATTCATCGTTGCCGGAAAACTACAGACCTATCTCTAAACTTCCCCTTCTGTCAAAAATCCTTGAAAAGGTTGTAGCACAACAGCTAAACTGCTTTTTGGAGACTGATGACTTTATGGATTCTTTTCAGTCTGGTTTTCGCAAACTTCACTCCACAGAAACTGCATTATTAAAAGTTTCTAATGATGTGTTGATGGCAGCTGATTCTGGAAACTACACTGTGTTGGTTTTATTGGACTTGTCTTCAGCCTTTGACACAGTGGATCACTCTGTTCTGATCAACAGAATGAGAGAGTTTTTTGGTATTTCAGGCACTGTTTTGAATTGGTTTATTTCTTATTTATCCGAAAGGTCTTTTACTGTTTTTATGAACAATGTTCACTCTGATGTTGCGCGGCTGTCTTGTGGGGTACCCCAAGGTTCAGTTTTGGGCCCGATCCTCTTTTTATTGTATTTACGCCCTTTAGGTTTTATTTTGAAACGTTACAGTAATGTATCTTATCACTTGTATGCTGACGACATCCAGCTGTACTGTTCTTTTCGAACTTCTGAGTTCCATAAATTGACTGAACTCAGAAACTGTCTGTTGGACATCAAATCATGGCTGAACGACAATTATCTGCAGTTAAATGCAAATAAAACCGAGACTCTTATCATTGCCCCTGATGATAAAATCCAAATTATCCAACAGCATCTTACGTTTTTAAATCTTTCAGTTAATAAGAACATCAGAAATTTGGGTGTCGTCTTTGATAGTTCTTTATCTTTGGACAGTCATTGTAAATTGTTAGTTCGAAATTGTTTTTATCATCTACGAAACATTTCAAAATTACGATGTATTGTATCACAGAAGGAACTGGAGATGATTGTTCATGCTTTTATTTCGTCTCGGTTAGATTACTGTAACAGTCTTTTAATGGGTCTGAACAAATCTTCTTTAGCTCGACTTCAGTCTGTGCAAAATGCTGCAGCAAGGCTGCTAACTAGAACCAATAGAAGAGCTCATATCACTCCTGTTCTGGCCTCCCTGCATTGGCTCCCCGTGCATTTCAGGAGTCATTTTAAAATTTTGGTTTTAACTTTCAGGGCATTGCATGGTCAGGCTCCCAAATATTTATCGGACCTTTTGAAGCCTCTCCGTCCCACCAGGACTTTGAGATCTTCAAATCAAATGCTACTGATGGTACCAAGAACGTATTTTAAAACACGTGGAGACAGAGCATTCCAAGTGATGGCCCCGAGGCTTTGGAACGCTCTCCCTCTGTCACTGCGCAGCTCAGACTCTATCGACTCTTTTAAAAAAGATCTTAAAACGTATTTATTCAGACTGGCTTTTAATTAATTTTATGTATTTTTTCTCTTTTTATTTTTGCTTGTGAAGCACTTTGTGATGTCAATGTCTGTGAAAGGTGCTATATAAATAAAGTTTACTTACTTACTTACTTACTTACTTACTGATTCTTTGGCTCCTGATACTTCGGCTCCTGATCCTGATACTTCGGCTCCTGATCCTGATACTTCGGCTCCTGAGGACGCTACCCTGTCTCCGGCTTCAGCAGAGGGCGCTGCCCTGTCTCCGGCTCCAGAGGGCGCTGCCCTGTCTCCGGCTCCAGAGGGGGTTGCTCTGTCTCCGGCTCCAGAGGGCGTTGCCCTGTCTCCGGCTCCAGAGGGCGCTGCCCTATCTCCGGCTCCAGAGGGCGCTGCCGCCTTGCTTCCAGCCTCGGAAGGCGCTACCGCCTTGCTTCCAGCCTCGGAGGGCGCTGCCGCCTTGCTTCCAGCCTCGGAGGGCGCTGCCGCCTTGCTTCCAGCCTCGGAGGGCGCTACCGCCTTGCTTCCAGCCTCGGAGGGCGCTGCCGCCTTGCTTCCAGCCTCGGAGGGTCCCGACGCCTCTACGTCTTCTGAGGGTCCGGGCGCATTTCACGCATCCTGTTCCGAGGGGGTCCTGGAGGACGCCCCTCACGCATCCTGTTCCGAGGGGGTCCTGGAGGACGCCCCTCACGCATCCTGTTCCGAGGGGGTCCTGGAAGACGCCCCTCACGCATCCTGTTCCGAGGGGGTCCTGGAGGACGCCCCTCACGTATCCTGTTCGAGGGGATCCTGGAGGATGTCCCTCACGCATCCTGTCTTGAGGGGTCCTAGGAGGGACCCCCTCCCGTATCCTGTTCCGAGGGGTCCCAGGAGGGACCCCCTCCCGTATCTTGTTCCGAGGGGGTCCTGGAGGAAAATTGTTTGAAATAACGAACAGAACGTCCTTTTTCGCTCCTGATAACTGTCAAATGCAGTACAAAATCAGTTTCACTGAGACTGCAAGACATCTTTTTAAAGGCATGCTCAAGCAGCATCCTGTCACATTTTAGTGAAGTCATTGCATTTAAGTCAGCCCTCTTTTATAAGCGTTTGAGTAAGAAAAACGGAAATCAGGCTGCTTGGGTTAGTTAGTAACTGTTGTTTGAACGTAAGTTCTATTTTAAAGTTAACACTGCAAGAGTGCATTTAACTTTTACAAAGTTCATTGAGGGTAAAAACCTGAAATAAGGTACCTATGAATACTTATTACACAGTGAAACGCGTAAACCTCAGCTGATTAGTTTATTTGACTCAGTGCTACATTAAAAGTGAATATTTATTTGCAAACACTAACATGAGAACAATCTTTTGATTTTTTTCACACAAAATCAAAACTAAAAGATGGGAGATAACAATTATGATCAAGCTTTACAGCTGCTCACAGAAATACTTGAATTGTTAAGGCAAGATAACATTCGCAGAAGAGAAAATTTTCAACAAGAACAACTTGAGTTAAAAAGTGAGATTGAGCAATTAAAAATAAAACGGCGTGCTATAAATGGTTTTGATGTTCGTCAACTCCCTGACCCGATCTGGTTAAAAACAAAACCAGAGCGTGAACTACATTACCAAGACAAGGTCAAATCCCACTCGCTGGAGCTGGAAGGGACAAGTTCATCAACTCCCTCTCCTAAAAAAGGCGAGAAGAAACATGTTTTTCGAACTAAAAAACCACGACATGAAGGTGTCCGCTGGAACAATGACCCGAAGTGGTTAAGAGACCCAATATGGTTGAGAAGGACGAGCACACGCCCTGTCCCTGCACCTCGGACAAAGCTGCCCGAGATAAGCAAAAAACCACAAACGGTGGACGCCCGCTCTTTAAGTGACCCTCCGCGGTCTACACCGAGCAAAGGTCCTGCTCCTGCTCCTCCTCCTGCCCCTGCACTGCGGACTGGACAGTCCGGGAGTAGCAAAAGGTCACAGAAGTTCCAGAAAAAAGGCAACATACCTCTATGCTCTGAGGAGATAGTGGACATAAGTTGGTTGTTTGAAAACTTGAATGATACAGAGGATGACCGAACTGGTACAATGAGTGACCTTGTCTTTGATAACTCAGAGCACATGGATAACTCAGAGCACACAGTTAGTGACAACAATAGCAAACGACAAAGAGAAAAACTTCTCAAAAGAGGCCTTGAGCTACAACATCAGTTTAAACAATCAGTGATGAAACAGTGCGCTGTAACTGCTGTTGAGGCTCACATGCAAAACAAAACACCCTCTGAGGTGTGCCCAGGTCAAAAGGTCGTATCCCAGTCGCAAAAAAGCGAGAATAAACACCGTCGTCTCAAAGGTCCTCTGACCTCAGAAGAGGCAGAGAACATGCGTCGGTTGGTAAAAGAGTGGGATGATACTAGCGAGAATGAACACTATCGTCTCAAAGGCCTTCTGACCTCAGAAGTGGTGGAGAACACGCGTCGGTTGTTAAAAGAGTTGGATAATACTAGCAAGAATGAACAAGATTTTCAAACTGACATACACCGAAATGTTGGTACCAGTTGGAACAGTGACTCAAAATGGTTTAAAGGGAGCCCCGCCCCTGAAGCACCTCAGATTGAAAAATCTGAGACAAGCAACGAACCACAAAAGGTAGGTGTTCACTCTCTAAGAGACCCACAACGGTTCAGATCGAACCAGATGGGTGAAAACCAAGGTCCATCGGTGGGTGGACTTCAAAAGAAATTGAAGGATGAGGACCTATACTCATGTAACTATGCGTGGTCCCAACAGTCACCCCCGAGCCTTGGAACTGCACCTCCCGCGCCTCGAACAGAACAGTTCAAGACAGGCAAAGAGTCACGAATGTCCAGGAATAATGGCCCAACACCTCTATGCTCGGAAGAGACAGAGGAAGTAAGTAGTTTGTCAGTAGATTTGAATGTTACTGTGCTTGACCAACCTGATACAATGAGTGGCGTTATCATTGATAATGACACTATCAACATTGACCAACCTGGAGCGATGTGTAGCACTGTCTTTCACAAAGACTCAGAGCACACAAATAACTCAGCGCACACTACTACCAACATTGCCATGGATGTTGACAGCAAACCAATTGCTGACACACAACAACATCCTGAAGGTCATGATGCTGACAGCCAACAAGATGCTGACAGTAAACAAGATTACACAGACAGAGTCACACGTGAACAGAAACGTGGGCCAAGACCTGTGAGGTTTCTGTGTAACTTTATACAAAGGGGGGTGGCTAAGAAAGCTTACCTGCCTATCACACTGGAAGGTGTCCTTGAGCGTGAAGCCCTCCTGGATGGCAGTTCTGATATAACTATTATGTCGGCCAAGCTGTTCGAGGAGCTGAGGACCGCCGCTAACGGTGTTGACAGGCAAATACCCTTTGAGAAATGTGCTATTGAGCTACAGGGTCTCGCAGAGACGAGAACAACCCTAACAGCTATGGCTATGGTTCACATGCAGATTGGCGAAATGACACTACACCACCCGGTGTACGTGTCTAAACTTGACTCATTCCCATTTTTGGTTGGCCAAGATTTTATAAACCGCTTCAACGCGATTATAGATTATGGTCGACGGAAAATGTGGAGCACAGTGAGAAAACCCCTGCCAATAAAAGTGCTTCCTAGTTGCGATACAGACTGCCTAACCGCAGGTACCGCAAAGGACACAAGGGACTGCTCATCCGAGGACGAGAGCCCGGTAAGTGAACCTTCAACTACAGGTGAGACAGAAGAGACCCAAAAGTTGGACCAAACTCCGGTCCAACAAGAGAACCTCCTCTGTGAGCTGACACATTCAGCACTCCCTGACCACTGCCTACCACAGGTAGTGAAAGGTGTTGAGATCAAAGGATCCCACACCGATGACGCTGTACTGTCCTCGGAGACAGGTAATTCGGCATTCAACCAAGCTTTCAATGAAACCTTGGTTCAAGGGCATCTGAGTCCAGAAAATGACAGTCAACCAAACGCTGACAGTCACTTGGACGTCATTGTTGCAGACTACGAGGACCCCTCTTCAGACAAGAAGGGGGCAAACTCACATTACCTACCACAGGTAGAGAAAGGTGTGGAGATCCAAGGACCCCACACCGAGTTTGCTGTACTGTCCTCTGGGACAGGTAATTCGGCTATCAGCCAAGCTTTCGATGAAACCTTGGTTCAGGAACATTTGTGTCTAGAACTATCAGAAATGACATAGTTTTTACAGACTCAAAGAGCCTCTCTTCAGTCGAGAGGTGGGAAGACACACACAACGACAGTGACCCGTCGCAGTCTGTACAATCAGACACACCTGCGACTGCGCCGACGGTTGTGACACACCTGAATTACACGGAAAGAGGTAAACGTAAGAAGATACGTTGGCCAAATCCTAAACGATTCCTGTGTACCGTCTTCTCTCAGCTGCGCGAACAGCTTAAACTAAACGGTGGCATCCTAACTTGTGCCCATGGACGGACGTCCTCACCTGTGATCGTGGTCCCCCATGACCAAAGGGGGGTGATGTTAGGCCATGCCAAAGACAAAGATTTGAATGTACACCTCAGAAACACTTTTGCTTTCGCCCAGAAAAACCTGGAAAGATCCGCTGAAGGACGTAAGGCGTACTACGACCAAAAGGCCTCTCACAATGAACTCCAAGTGGGAGACAGAGTCTGGTACTATACGTTCGCCCCAGCAACCGGGAAAGGAGGGTCCGAGACCGGAACTCTCGCCCGCAAACTAATGCCCAGGTGGACTGGACCTCATCTGATAACAGACAAAGTGTCCTCAGTCGTCTACGAAATCAAAATCAGCAAAGGCCGCAAAGAGCCAATTGCTAAATGGGTACATCGAAATCAGATCAAACCTTACAAGGCGTTCAATGACTCCACAAAAGACAAAGATCTCACAAACACACCGACTTCATGGGATAATAAGGTCGTCCAAACACAAGTTAGTAAATAAACTAATCAGGTTTAAACTACCATAATTCCCACCCTATAAGTCGCATTGTCCAATTTGAACTTAGAAACGCTAAGCCTAAAACCCACAACAAAAAACTAACCTTAACAACCGTTTAAATCCACGAGATTTAATTTGACCTCGGTCATAAAGTTGAGACCTGTTTTTCTTGTGTGTTGCACTTTGGAATCTGACGACAAGAGTGTGTCGAAGCAGTGAAACGTTGTTTCCTTGTTGTTTAGTCATTACTGTTGTCATTAGTTGAGATATTGTTTTGGTTCTGAACACTCCCAGCCAAAAAGGTTTTGTATTAACATTGGTTAATGAATGATATGGATTTAACTATGCCAACATGCAGTTCGTTTTGTTAAATCTCAATCGTCGAAGAGTCAATGTAGTTTAAAGCTACTCAAGGTACAATAAACTACACTGGTCTCATAATTTCTAAATTGAACCGATTCGATCGTTTCTATTCTAGATTATCTATTCATTTTGATGAGTCTCGCCATAGACTTCAAAATTTATTAGGAATACCAAATCCTACGTCGTTCGTCTAAAAGACAACAGACATTTAGATCAAACTATATTTCATTTTTCTATTTTAGTTTAACCTAAACTAAGTAATGAATGGAGGAATAGTTTGGAATTAGAGGCCTTCGTTACAGAAGCCCTCCAAAATTTTATAGGTACAGATCCCTATATCTAATTTTACAGAATTGATCCACCCCTTAATTGGTAATTGTAGCTGATCTAAACCATGATAGCTTACATACCAGGTGCATATAGGTAGGGCCTAATGTAAAATCCTATTCATAAGCCCACCTAAAAAACCACATAATTGCATGACACATAGAACCAGAGTGGCACTGACTGGAAACCAACCAGCCAACAACCTTCGATGTGGGGACCTGCAGCTCCAACGCTTGGTCTTCAACCTTCATCCAAGGGTCGCCTCCTCTGCGTCAATCGAGGGATCCCCTCTACATGCTGATTATGAAAACAATTGTTGCTGATCAATCAACAAAACTAATCGTTGTGGAATTACTGCTGTGGAATTACCGCTGTGGATTATAAGACTTTGCTTTCCAAGGGATCACAGACTTTGTTTTCCAAGAGTTAACAGACTTTGTTTTCCAAAGGATTAAAAGCTTTTCGCAATGGGATTACCTCCGAACAGTATGAAATTTCCAAAAACTTTATGGGATTATAATTTTTGATTTTTCTTTTCCACTTACTGGATTACTTCAAGATCAAAGACAGTTCAAGGTTTCCTTTCGTGTTGGACCCCATCCCCAAGGACTGGCGATGGCTTCCAAAAGGGGGGAGATGTAGTGGGCATGACCTTGTCCACTTTTAAGACACCTGTGTACTTTTGAACTGTCCAGTGATGACCTTTACTGACCTCTCAGTAAAGCAAGACATTTACTACAAAATCATTCATTAAGCTGTAATCTGATAAATATAGTCACCAAAAGAGACTATTTCTATCTTTGATTTTAGGCTGATGTGATCAAAAGAATAACTTTTGTCATTTTCATGATGTGTGCTTTTAAGCTGTGTCATTCTGTAAGAGTTAAACTGTGTTCACTGCTGTGTTTAAAGGTGAAGCCTTCGGGTCACAGAGACCGGACGGTTTTGTTTAGAAACTCAGAGACAGTCTCATGAGCAGGGCTCCAGCTTTATCTATCTTTTTCCTAAACATTTCTCTCTGCTGCTGCTTGTAACCTTGGGCCTGATAAGGCAAGTGAACTCCTCTCTGTGTTCCTGCTTTTTAAGTTCTAAGCTTGTGCGGAAACGCTTCAGAGTTTCTGGGAGTTTCGAAAGATGATGTGAACTTCCAAAGAGCTGAATGACCACAAGTCACGCGCTAAGGACTCGTCATCCAGCTGGGACTGATAACATGTTGTTATGGGTCCACTTTTAAGGAACAGAGCTCAAAAACTTTGTTTATTCCCTCCTGGAATAAGTTTATCTTGAAGTCAGAGGCCTGAAGCTGACATATTCTCTGATGACCAAGCGAAAACCAGGAGACGTTGGAAAACGTAAACCAGAACCCTGCTTGAAAGTATCGTACTGGTCCCCACAAGGATCCGTGCATCTGAAAGGCTACAAGGTCACCTCTTACCGGGCGGTCGTCAAAAGGTAAAGAGCTGTTTACAAAACGTACCTGGATTTTAGCAGAAGTCGGAGGAGAAGTGTCACTCTGGTATCATGCTCATCGATAATTTCTTCTTAAATCTTTCCTCCTACTCTTTCCCCTCTCTATCTAAGCTGGAAACTATAATTAAGCTGAAGAGCCCACAGACTAAATATGTTAACATCCAATATTGAAGTCTGTTGTGTTGAATTTAAGTGTGCTGACGTTTTAAATTGAAAGAAAGTGAAATCATGTCAATCAAGTGTAATGGTGTTAATTTAGTTGATTCATTTTAAATAAATGATAGTGTCTCTTTGACATATCAAACTAAGTCAATGTCCATTGTCACTTAATGGCTCTGTTTATTTATCCATCATAAAGATCACAGAAATATTGGGTAAACTGAAAAAGAACAGAATCCGTGAATTTACTATTCAATCTGAATAAGTAAATTAATTAAGGTAAAGAGGTCAGTATTAATATTGACCTCCTCATAACCCCTTACAACATTATGCACCGACCATACAAAAAGCCCAGCGGACGGAACGTTTCGCCTACCTGTTCGCTCGACTCCACGCAGAGGGACGAAGCTGTTTTCCGGTGTGGTGGATTTCGGCTCCACGAGGACCGCCTGACGTCCTGCTCCAGTTCGGCTCTTCCTCCAGGTCCACCCGTTATCTCCGGCTGGACCTCAGGTGAGGACAATGACGACGACCTGTGTTTTCCTCTTGTCCCCCAGTCTCCGCGCCGCCGTAGAAGCGGTAGAAAGATGACCCGGAAGTGTTCACCTGCGCCTCCGTCTTGGTCAGCTGAGCGGCCTCGGTCCAGCGAGTCCGAGTATTTTGGGCACGACTCCAGCGCTCCAGTGGGAGAGAGTTCCATGGCCTCACCTCCTAGGTTTCCGGTGAGGGTGGAAACAAACGCTCCACTGTCGCTCGCAGCTGTCCCGGCTCGGTTCGGTGAACCAGCTCACAGCGACTCCATGGGGGAGGGTCTTCTCACCGCTCACCCGCCCACAGGTCAGTCACCAGAACAATTCATCGTTGAACCAGCAGAGGTCGTCCCAGGATGTTCTACTGGGGTGACTGGGGTAATAAAAAGTTCTGAATTACACCACATAAACTCTACCTTACAAAGACTATTTACCTCAGCTGAAGGTAACCCGACCTGTTCGAAACTGTTACTCTCACTAGCTGAAAGACTGTGGACTTCTACTCCTGGACTAATATCCATCCCTGAATATGTTCAACTCCTGAGTATGATTAGGTCCAGTAACAACTCTGTCTTACATTCCGAACTGGTCCCTGTTACCCAACCTGCTGCAGCTCCAGAACCTGCTGCAGCTCCAGTACCTGCAACAGCAGCTTCAGTTCCAGTACCTGTAGCAGCTGCTGCTCCATTACCAGCGGCTCCAGGGGGCGTTGCCGCCCTGCTTCCAGCCTCAGAGGGTCCATCCTCTACGTCCTCAGAGGGTTCAGACGCCTCTCACATATCCTGTTTCGAGGGGTCCCAGGAGGGACCCCCCCTTGTATCCTGTCTCGAGGGGGCCCTGGAGGGGGCCCCTCACTTCACCTATGCCGTGGAGGGTCCTGAGTCCAGGAGGAGTTCCCGGTCAGGTTCTGGACCACGTCGTTGCCGCCGTGGCAGAGATCGAAGGCAGAGAGGACTTACCGACTCTTCAGCTCTTGTTCCTACTCCTGATCTTTCTTTACAAGACTCGACGGTGGTCTCCTCGCCTGCAGACTCTTCGGCTGCTGCAGTCTCCTCGTCCGGCTCGTCGGCTCCTGGTCCTGATACTCCTGATTCTTTGGCTCCTGATACTTCGGCTCCTGATCCTGATACTTCGGCTCCTGATCCTGATACTTCGGCTCCTGAGGACGCTGCCCTGTCTCCGGCTCCAGAGGGCGCTGCCCTGTCTCCGGCTCCAGAGGGCGCTGCCCTGTCTCCGGCTCCAGAGGGCGCTGCCCTGTCTCCGGCTCCAGAGGGCGCTGCCCTGTCTCCGGCTCCAGAGGGCGCTGCCCTGTCTCCGGCTCCAGAGGGCGCTGCCCTGTCTCCGGCTCCAGAGGGCGCTGCCCTGTCTCCGGCTCCAGAGGGCGCTGCCCTGTCTCCGGCTCCAGAGGGCGCTGCCGCCTTGCTTCCAGCCTCGGAGGGCGCTACCGCCTTGCTTCCAGCCTCGGAGGGCACTGCCGCCTTGCTTCCAGCCTCGGAGGGCGTTGCCGCCTTGCTTCCAACCTCGGAGGGCGCTACCGCCTTGCTTCCAACCTCGGAGGGCGCTGCCACCTTGCTTCCAGCCCCGGAGGGCGCTGCCGCCTTGCTTCCAGCCTCGGAGGGTCCCGACGCCTTTCACGCATCCTGTTCCGAGGGGGTCCTGGAGGACGCCCCTCACGCGTCCTGTTCCGAGGGGGTCTGGAGGACGCCCTTCACGCGTCCTGTTCCAAGGGGGTCCTAGAGGATGCTCCTCACGTGTCCTGTCTTGAGGGGTCCCAGGAGGGACCCCCTCCCGTATCCTGGTTCCGAGGGGGTCCTGGAGGACGCCCCTCCCGTATCCTGTTCCGAGGGGGTCCTGGAGGACGCCCCTCCCGTATCCTGTTCCGAGGGGGTCCTGGAGGACGCCCCTCCCGTATCCTGTTCCGAGGGGGTCCTGGAGGACGCCCCTCCCGTATCCTGTTCCGAGGGGGTCCTGGAGGACGCCCCTCCCGTATCCTGTTCCGAGGGGGTCCTGGAGGACGCCCCTCCCGTATCCTGTTCCGAGGGGGTCCTGGAGGACGCCCCTCCCGTATCCTGTTCCGAGGGGGTCCTGGAGGACGCCCCTCCCGTATCCTGTTCCGAGGGGGTCCTGGAGGACGCCCCTCCCGTATCCTGTTCCGAGGGGGTCCTGGAGGATGCCCCTCACATCTTCGGCTGCCCAGAGGTCTTACAGCCAGCTACAGAGGGTCCCCGCACTGCAGACGCCTCCACGTCTACGGAGGGTCCCGGCGCATCGGATGCCTCCACGTCTACGGAGGGTCCCGGCGCATCGGATACCTCCACGTCTACGGAGGGTCCCGGCGCATCGGATGCCTCCACGTCTACGGAGGGTCCCGACGCATCGGACGCCTCCACGTCTACGGAAGGTCCTGGCGCGACGGACGACTCCACATCTATGGAGGGTCCTGGCGCGACGGACACCTCCACCGTGGGTCCACACATCGAGAGCGTCTCTATGTTCGATGGCTCCTCACTTGATGTCTCTGCGCCCGACGACTCCTCCACTCTCGTCTCCGTCTCTTCGCCCGACGTCTCTTCGCCAGACGTCCCCGACGACGTCTCTTCGCCAGACGTCCCCATGCCAGACGTCTCAACGCTCGATGGATCCCACGATGTCTCAACGCTCGAGGGTTCCCACGACCTGTCGACGCTTGATGGTTCCCACGACGTCTTGTCTCTCGACTCTACGCCAGACGTCTCGTCTCTCGACTCTACGCCAGACGTCTCGTCTCTCGACTCTACGCCAGACGTCTCGTCTCTCGACTCTACGCCAGACGTCTCTCGACTCTACGCCAGACGTCTCGTCTCTCGACTCTACGCCAGACGTCTCGTCTCTCGACTCTACGCCAGACGTCTCGTCTCTCGACTCTACGCCAGACGTCTCGTCTCTCGACTCAACGCCAGACGTCTCGTCTCTCGACTTAATGCCGCTCGACTTCACGTCTGTCATCTCGTGGCTTGGCGCCACTGCGCCGCATGAGGGTGCTCCTGTTTTGGGTGGACCCTGGAGGGTTCTACCCTCGTCTTCGACTTTCCTGAGGCCTCGTCGCCGACGGAGGCTCCTGGTGGTGGGCTGCCTTCCTGCTGCCCGCCTGACTGGCCGACCGCCCGACCGGCTCCTACCTGAGGGGTGGCATCCCGGCCGACCGCCCGACCTGCACCTGCCTGGTGGGCGACGTCCCGGCCGACCGCCCGACCTGCTCCTGCCTGGTGGGCGACGCCCCGGTCGACCGCCCGACCTGCTCCTGCCTGCTCCTGCCTGGTGGGCGACGCCCCGGTCGTCCGCCTGAGGGGTCTTGTGACTGCTGTCGACTTCCTGGCCACGATACCTGGAAATGTTTTTGAGTTTCTAGTTTGGTCTTTGTGTTTAGCTACCGTGGTTTTGTTCTAGTTTTCGTGTCCTTGTGTCCCTTGTCTTCCTCGTTCCCTCCTTCCTTGCAGTTTCCTCCAGCCCTGGGTTTTTGGGTGTTTTTTCTTGGGGACACCTGGGGGTGTCTTTGAGGGGGGGTACTGTAAGGATAGCTCGTCCCGTTGGTCAGTTTTGTCCTCCTTGTGATGTTTGGTCATGTCTGTTTCCCCTTGTGATGTTTTCCTAGTTCAGTCCA
>JBBPBX010030508.1:0-35136 GCA_038048925.1 Garcialebias charrua
TCGACTTACGACGCCCCCGACTTATGACGTTTTGGACTTACGAACGCATCTCATTAAAAATATATATATATACCGTATTTTCCTGTGTATAGGTTGCACCTTTTTAAGGGTTTTTTCAAGGCCTGCGACCTATACTCAGTACAGTATATGGCTTGTTATCACTTTCGGTGAAACAATTTTTTTAATCCAGCTCATTTCACAATTACTTTCATTTATTAAGGAAAAGTTCAGCTCAGACATATATTTGCTATAATTTTTATCAAACAAATAATTGTTTTTTAAGTGTTAATCTTCTTAAAAGCCTTGCTGTGCGCTCCTGTGGCAGACATTTGCAGCAGAGCTAAACGTAGGTGCGACCTATACACCAGTGCGACCTATCTAGGGATTTTTCCAATCTATTGGTGATAATTGGACAATGCGACATATACACAGGGCTGGGCGATATGAGGAAAATATTATATCGCAATATTTTTTGGCTATATCACGATACACGATATATATCGCGATATCTCCAAAATCAATGAAAAAATGATTCAAAATTGATAAAAAAATGTCAACACTAAATTTGAACAAACTTAAATATTTTATTTTAACCATCAATTGCACACATAAATAAAAAGTACTTCAAGCAAAAAGGAAGAATAAATAATTTAAACTTAAAAAGGTGCTCTTGTGCTTTTAACATTAAAAAAATATTAAATCAAAACATTTAAGGCCTTTAAAATACAAAAACAAAAGTGTAAACAGTGGCCATAAAATTTACTGACCCAGAACAGTCACAGGTAACAACTCTAAACTATTTGCATGTGCTGGTAATTTTTAACAACAAACCACAAAATGTGCACAAGTTTCAAACTGTGCCAAGTTCAGGCAATGTCTGCAAAACCTCTGAACAAGAACAGATTTATCACAGTACTGCAGTAAATGTGAGCCTCTGTGTACTGTATCCGGTTTTATTGTGAAAGGGTCAGGGGGTTGTTTCCGGGTTCACGAAGACGTTCTCGAAGTTGCTCTACAAAGTGTCGCATTGAATCCTTGTGTAAAAACACGACAGCCTCCACTCAGAAACGTGAACAGAGAGGTGGAGACATTATTAAATCAGCTGTATCGCTAAAGACACGGTTAGTCTCAGCTGTGGAAGAAGACGGCTAAAGCGTTAGCCATCTTGTTAGCCGCTAAGGACCGTATCTTTAGCGATAATGATAAAATGCTGATTTAATAATGTCTCCACCTCTCTCTGCGGTGCACGCATGACTAAATGAGCTCAGACCCGTGGTTTGTTTTAAGGAAGCAGCAGGCTGGAAAAACACTCGGTTCTGCCGTTTCACGGTTCATGCTCCACTCCGCTGTTTAAATGGTGAAAAAGATTCGTAGTTCCGACCTTTCTTCGGGATTATTTTCAGCATCGTCTACAAAAACATTTTTTATGCCCTCATCTGACAATTTAATCCAAACTAGCTCAGAAAGAACATTGTTTTTCCCCCTCAGCAGCTGGCAGCGCTCTTCATATCTGCCGTGTTTACATGTTGTGCTGAAAGTCTCGCGCGCGGCTCCTGCAGCCTGCAGGAAGGAGGGGGGCGAGTGGGAGCCCGCACGACAGCAGGAGGATCCTCGATATAGACGATATAGCCCTTTTAACCATCGTACATTTAAAATATCGCGATACATCGAGTATATTCGATATATCGCCCACCCCTAATACACAGGTGTGACCTATACACCAGAAAATACTGTATATATTTTTTATTTTTTATAATAAATAAATAAATGTACAGTACTGTACAGTTACCAAGCACTTAGCCTATCTTAACACAGTTAAGGAGTGAGTTGAATTGTCTCCCTTCTCCCTAGCAGGTTCCATTCACATAAAGGAAGCTAGCTCCCTTTATGTGAAAGGGAGACAATTCAACTCACTCCTTCATCTTTAAAAACTGTGTTAGGATAGGCTAAGTGCTTGGTAACTGTACAGTACTGTACATCTATTTATTTATTTTATTTATTTATTTTTGTATGTGATCAGACACGTCATTTTCGACATACGAACGGCCCGTAGGTACGGAACTCGTTTGTAAGTCGGGAACTACCTGTATATAGTTTAAGTAGATAATTTTAATAATCTGTATTCTTTTTAATTTACCAGATATATTCTCACCATGTACTGAAACCTGTTTCAGGGTTTTAGCAGCAGAATTACTGCCACCAGCTGGTAAGGCGCGTGACGTCCATTTGAACACTGCCCACTGGAACCGGTACTGAAAGAATATTGAAAACGCAGCATGTACGGTGCCAAGCCAAGTAGATCTGTGCTGTACCGATAGGGGCAATAGTGTGCTATGATCTCTGACAGCAGTAGATCATACATTGTAGTCAAACTTCACATAAAATGGGAGAAAATACCCCATTCATAACAAAAGGATTATGGTCGAACAAATGAGAAACCCCAACACTCGGACAGAAAACCATCTTTGAAAGGGGTCATTGAAAGTTGGGATTAATATGACTGAACTTTCATCCATTTTAACATCTTTAATAATTTTTACACATTTGCAATTTACATTTATATCAATTTGGAACATTTTATAATGAAATGTTCTACTTAGAGTGTGATGATGTCACTATATTCACACAATGTTTAGAAGCAAAGTTCAAGGTTCTCCAAATAAAATAGTCCCACTTCTTTAGTGCTAACTGCTTCTATCTGTCACTGTTTAGTATTTGACTGTTTCTTGTTTCAGGAACTCCTGATGTCTCCAAAGTACCCCAAGAGCAAGTTAATCTACGGGAGACTCTCCAACCTGTTTGGTCAAAGGTAGCCATCAGACTTCCGTATTATTAAACTAGTTCATACTTTTTTGATGTTAGCTTATGTGAAGTTGTTATCAGCAGTCAGTATCTTACCTTCAGCATATAGAAGCCTCATTATTCTCACTTTATAAATCAGAAATAAATTCTGCAGGGGAGTCAAACTCACAGCAGATTTTTCTGTTTTATAATCCGCTCAAATATTTTCAAATGTCTAATGGAAGGATATTTTATAAACTTTTGCACTGCTGCCCTCATCAGATGGTTATTTAAAGGATATGGTTATCCAGTTAAAGTCCATGTTGGTTTGTTAGTGTTTTATATATCTGATTCAGGAGGAGCAGTGTGGCTTTCATCGTGGCCATGCAATAGTAGACTACTGTAGATCTTTGTTCTTGTAAGGTTGCTAAGGGAGTCATGACAGTATGACTGACTACCATGTTTTCCAGACACGTTGCACTGCCCTACAAGTCGCATCAGTCCATATTTGTCTAATAAAATGGAGAAGTCCATCAATATGTTGCTTCGCTGTATACGTCGCATCTAGTATGCGTCACCACTGATGCGCCGCGTTTGTTACACTTCACAGCTGACAACCCGTAAATGTGGGCCGAACCTGGAAATGTGTCGGTGGTGTGCCAAAAATTGATTCGCTGGCAAATTGTGGCCGCGGGAGCATGTACGGGAGGACTTTAACAAGAATTTAACAAGATTAACTCTTAAAAACAATTATTTGTTTGCTCGAAATTATAGTAAATGTGTCTCAGTCTAACATTTGCTAAATAAATGCACTTTAATGGTCAAATTAACTGCATTTTGCCAGGGTGGTGCAGCTGGTATGATGGTTCCAAGCAACGAGCAGAATGGAGGTGGGGAGACTGTAGCGGACCTTCTTCTTCTTCTTTCGGCTTTTACCTCTTCAGGGGTTGCCACAGCAAGTCATCCTGCTCCATCTCACTCTGTCCTCTGCATCCTCTCTCCTCACTCCAACTACCTTCATGTCCTCTCTAACTGCATCCATATATCTCCTCTTTGGCCTTCCTCTTTGTCTTTTTCCTGGCAGCTGCATTTCTAATATCCTTCTACCAATATACCCACTGTCCCTCCTCTAGACATGTCCAAACCATCTCAGTCTGGCATCTCTAACTTTATCTCCCAGTTGTTCAACCTGTGCTGTACCTCTGATGATCTCATTCATAATCTTATCCATCCTTGTCACTCCTAAGAAGAACCTCAGCATCTTCATTTCTACCACTTCCAGTTCTTTCTCCTGTCTTTTTGGCAATGCCACTGTCTAAAGACCATACAATAATATAGCTGGTCTCACCACTGTCTTGTATACTTTTCCTTTGACCTTTGCTGACACCTTTTTGTCACAAATTGCTCCAAAAACTTTTCTCCATCTACTCCATCCTACCTGGACTCTATTTTTCATTTACCACATTCCCCATTTTCCTGTATAGTGGACCCCAAGTACTTGAAGTCCTGCACCTTTTTGACCTCTGCTCCTTGTAGCCTCACTGTTTCACCTGCCTCCCTCATTCACACACATGTACTCTGTCTTACTACGGCTGACTTTCATTCCTCTTCTTTCAAGTGCATACCTCAATCTCTCCAAGTTCTCTTCCACCTGTTCCCTGTTCTCACCACAGATCACAATGTCATCTGCAAACATCATAGTCCATGGGGATTCCTGCCTGAACTCATCTGTTAGTCGGTCCATCACCAGAGCAAACAAGAAGGGGCTCAGAGCCGATCCTTGATGCAATCCCACTTCCACTTTAAAGCCATCTGTCACTCCTGTAGCACATCTCACCACTGTCCTACAGTCCTCATACATGTCCTGTACCAGTCTAACATACTTTTCTGCCACTCCAGATGTCCTCATGCAATACCACACCTCCTCTCTTGGCACTCTGTCAAATGCTTTTTCTAAATTCACAAAGACATAGTGGAGTTCTTTTAGACCCTCTCTGTACTTCTCTATCAACATCCTCAAAGCAAAGATGGCATCTGTGGTGCTCTTTCTTGGCATGAAGCCATACTGCTGCTCACATATAGTCACCTCTTGTCCAAGTCTTGCTTCCACAACTCTCTCCCAGATCTTCATTGTGTGGCTCATCAACTTAATTCCCCTGTAGTTGCTACAACTCTGTACATCATCCTTGTTCTTAAAAATGGGCACCAGCACACTTCTTCTCCATTCCTCAGGCATTTTCTCACCCTCAAATATGTCATTGAATATTTGAGTCAAAAACCTCACTGCCATCTCTCCAAGACATTTCCAAACCTCCTCTGGTATGTCATCAGGTCCTACTGCCTTACCTATCTTCATTCTTTTCAGATTGTTTTGGATTTCACCCTAACTAATCTTTCCCACTTCCGGGTCCACAGTTTCTATGACCTCTACTCTTCTTTATCTTTCATTCTCTTCATTCATTAACTCCTCTGCACAGAAGTCTGTTGGAGTCAGTCTCCCCACCATCACAGACATTTACACCTCTAGATGCAGGAAAAGAGCCACCTGTATCATGAAAGACCTCACTCATCCAGCACACTCACTCTTTGCCCCACTCCCCTCAGGACGGAGGTTGAGGAGCATCAAGTGTAGAACCACTAGACTGAGGAACAGCTTCTACCCTGAGGCTGTTAGACTCATGAATAAATAAAAATAAAATAAAAATAAACACTGCAAAATATCACATCATGCTGATGCTGATCTGTTTTCTTGTTGCTGTGTTCATCTGTGTTCATCTGTGACCATCTGCTCATACAAACTCATGTTCGTGCTGCTGTTTATTCCCACTATATTAGGCTTAGTGTATTACTAGTTGATGTTTTTCTTAGTTAGTTCTCGATGTTATTACTGTTTTTCTCTTTCATTTGTTGTTGGATGTAACTGGGACCTCGTGTACATAATCTCGTTTTCATCTCATGTACCACATGCGGTGCAAATGACAATAAAGACTCTCTCTCTCTCTGACTCCTCAATTCTCTTCATTCATTAACTCCTCAATCATGTGTGTGATACAGAGTCCTGATGACTCCTAACTTGTGCTCCAGAGGGTGACTCTGTATCACAGAGCAGACAGCGTCCCCACTAACTTAGGAGCCAGACAGAAGGAGAAATCACACACAAAACAGGCTCTAGGGAAATGTGGATATCCTAACTGGGCCTTCCTGAAAGCAGAGAAGAAACCCAAACAGAACTCCAGCCAGCCATCAGGTGAAAAGAAGGAACCCAGACCCAGACCAGTGGTCATTCCGTATGTTGCGGGAGTTTCAGAGACATTGAGACGTTTATTCTCTAAACACAACGTCCCAGTGGCTTTTAAACCCCAAAATACATTACGGCAAAGACTGGTTCATCCCAAAGATCCAGTCCCCCGGCACAAACAGAGTAATATTGTGTATGCTGTTCAGTGTCAGGAGGGCTGTGATCAGTCTTATATCGGGGAAACTAAACAGCCACTGGCCAAAAGGATGGCCCAGCACAGAAGATCAACATCATCAGGTCAGGACTCTGCAGTCTACACTCATCTCCACGCCAGCGGTCACTCTTTCAAGGATGAAGATGTTCACATCCTTGATAGAGAGGAACGATGGTTTGAGAGAGGAGTAAAGGAGGCCATCTTTGTGAAAAGAAACCGTCCATCATTAAACAGGGGTGGAGGCCTCCGGGTTCAACTGTCTCCCTCTTACAATGCTGTTATTGCTAGTATCACTCAGCCCTCTGTGAATAGCAAACAACCATCAGGGTGCTAATGATCCATTGTTAGGCTGATGGCCCTCCTTGATCATGTGAGCAGCTGGTTTCAGGCTGTCATCAGCCAACTGGTTGATCCACTGTGGGAGGGTGCTATTTATAAGACTGAGCTGAACACAGCAACTCAGACTGAGGAAGTCTTTCGGACGAAAGACGAAACGTTTCTACATTTTTTTTTTGCTTTGTTTTGTTTTATTTTTTGAATGTCCAGAGGACCAGACTTAGCTTTTTTAGATTTTTCTACCTGGATTATTGAGCATGCATCAGAGTAGTTGACAAGAGTGTTTGAACTGAGTGAGGGGTTGGGAGTGACTGGCAGATAGATTTGTAAATCGTCTGCATACATGTGAAAAGACAGGTTATGACGTGCAATGATTGATCCTAATGGCAGCATGTAAAGAGAGAAGAGGACTGGCCCTAGAATAGATCCCTGTGGTACGCCAGAGGTCAGAGGGGTTGATGAAGAGGAGGACAGATCACCTATCATGACAGAAAAAGTTCTCCCAGACAGGTAAGATTTGAACCACTCAAGCACAGCTCCCTGGAGGCCAACCTGCTGAGACAAACGGTTGATTAGTACCTGATGGTCGACGGTGTCAAAAGCTGCTGAGAGGTCTAACATCACCAGCAGAGCAGGGTTTTTTGCATCCAGAGACAGAAGAATGTCATTCTGCACTTTGAGCAGTGCAGATTCAGTACTGTGACGAGCTCGAAAACCTGACTGAAATTTTTCAAACAGGTTGTTGAGCTCCAGAAAAGATTGAAGTTGAATAAAAACAATCTTTTCTAGGACCTTCGATAAAAATGACAGATGGGAAACTGGCCTGAAATTAGAGAGAGCTGTAGGATCTAGGCCTGGTTTTTTGAGAAGAGGACTGACCACAGCATGTTTGAAAGCAGATGGCACAAAACCTGAAGATAGACAGGTGTTAATAAATGACAAAACACAAGGACCAATTACATCAAAAGAATGTTTGAATATTTTTGATGGAATGATGTCCAGAGAACAGTTAGTTGGTTTCATCTGCTGAACCACCTTGATGAGGTGAGGCAGTGAAACCAGGTCGAACTGGTCAAAAACAGCAGTGGTTATTGCAGATGCACATGACTGGATGGTGTTGGATGGACTGACAATGTTCTGCCTGATAGAGTCTATTTTGTTGACAAAATAGCTCTGAAAGTCGTCACAGGTAGACTGTGTGGCAGTTTTCAGAACATTGACAGATGGATTGATAACAGACTGGAGTGTGTTGAATAGCGTCTTCGGCCGGTTGGAGCTGGTGGTGATTAAATTGGAGAGGTACTGTGACTTGGCCTGCTTCACAGCATTTTGATAATCACAGAGACAGTCTCTCAGTATTCCCTGAGATACATGAAGCCGGTCGCGCCTCCATTTTCGCTCTGCTTTTCTGCAACGTTGTCGAAGAGCCCGCGTCGTTTCGTTGAGCCATGGTGATGGTCTGTTTTTTGAAGATACCTGTTTGAGAGGAGCGATGGAGTCCAAGATCGTTGTGCAGGTGTGATGGAAGGAGGTGATGAAGTAGGGCTGCAACAACGAATCGATAAAATCGATAAAAATCGATTTTTAAAAGTGTTGGCAACGAATTTCATCATCGATTCGTTGTGTTGCGCGATTATGCATCTTTCACGGCGCCGCGGAGCAGTTTTGTTCACCGGTAAAGGTTTGTCAAAGCTGGCTGAGCTTGACTGAATAAAGTTTGAAAAAAAAAAAAACTGTAGCGTCAGCGTGTTGCGCCTGCGCGTGTGTGGCTTCTGAACAGAGCGAGGAGGGAGGAGGAAACCGAGCAGAGACTGTTTTCAAAGTCTATTTTACAAATGACCAACGCGACGCAGAGAAAACTGTAAATAAGTCCTACAACGTGTGGGAGTTCGACGCTTCATAGATAAAAAAGCTTTGAAAAGTGATGACGTGACACGAGATAACCACGCAGATGAAATGTAAACATGACGGGCTTCACCACGATGTGAATGAAGGAAGATCAGCAGGTACAAGTCAAAACATATTTGTTCTGTTTCAAAGAGAGAAAACGTGATGCCAGTGTCTCTGGCAGCTGAAGCTGCTTGTTTCTTAGCTGTGACAGAGAATGTGTGTGTTTTTATTTTTAATGTAACGATACAAGCAGTGTTTAAATGTGTTTTATAAATAAATCTAACACAAAGATGGTGATAATTTAATGATTTAGCTTCAACTTTTAATTTGCTGGCAAAGTCTGAAGTCACTGCATTGTATGGAAGGATGAATTGCATTTAAACAGGAATTACAGTAATTTATTCATCTACTCAAGTGTGTGTAATTAGTATTTTATATTTGTGTGTGTGTGTGTGTGTGTGTGTGTGTGCTTGTGTGTTTAACCAAGTGAAACAAGGCATTTCTTGAGTTACTGTAAATTATGATATAATACATATAAACTCTCTCTCATTCCAGAAAACAACAATGACAGCCTTCATGATGGACAGACATCATGCACACCACAGCAAGCAGCAGAGACTGAAAGATCCTTACATGAACGTCACTGACATGAGGCCTCTGTCGATGGTTGAAGACGAAGACTTCACTTTTAACCCAGGTTACAATGATCCACACTTGTAATGGTAAATGGACTGTACTGTACTTATATAGCACCTTTCTATCTAATTGATACTCAAAGTGCTTTACATTGTTTATAGTAGTGTAAAGCACTACATGTCCTCATTTACCCATTCATACAGCACTCTACTAGATTACAAAGAACAAATCATTCTAAAGAGACAAATCAGAGCTTTAGCTCACATTCATACACCAATGGGGCACAAACATGGGGTTCAGTGTCTTGCCCATGGACACTTAGGCATGTGACTGCTGGTGGATTCCAACCCCCAACTCTTGCATTGGAGGACGACTGCTCTAACAACTCAGCCACAGCTGCCCCATCCAGGTTAAAACAATCCACACCTTTAATCCAGGTTACACTTGTCCCTCAAAAACACATTTTACAAAGTAGCTACATTTTGTGCAGGTATAAATCATACATTTGTATATATGTTTGTGTACATTTATTTTTTATTGAAGCTGACTAACTTTATTTTTTAATTATTCAATATTTTACTAACAGAATAGTCAAGTAGCAACCTGTTTTTTGTGCGATTTGATATGTCAGTCAAATTTTGGAATAAAGAGGTGATAATTAAAACTTGTTTCCTTTTTTTTTTTTTTTTGCCGATTCATCGATGAATCGAAAAAATAATCGGCCGATTAATCGATTATTGAAATAATCGTTAGTTGCAGCCCTAGAACTAACTAAGAAAAACATCAACTAGTAATACACAGCTAACTAAGAAAAGCATCAACTAGTAATACACTAAGCCTAATATAGTGGGAATAAACAGCAGCACGAACATGAGTTTGTATGAGCAGATGGTCACAGATGATCACAGATGAACACAGATGAACACAGCAACAAGAAAACAGATCAGCATCAATATGATGTGATATTTTGCAGTGTTTATTTTTTATTTTTATTTATTCATGAGTCTAACAGCCTCAGGGTAGAAGCTGTTCCTCAGTCTAGTGGTTCTACACTTGATGCTCCTCAACCTCCGTCCTGAGGGGAGTGGGGCAAAGAGTGAGTGTGCTGGATGAGTGAGGTCTTTCATGATGCAGGTGGCTCTTTTCCTGCATCTGGAGGTGTAAATGTCTGTGATTGTGGGGAGACTGACTCCAACAGACTTCTGTGCAGCCTTCACCACTCTCTGCAGAGCTTTCCTCTCTTCAACTGTGCAGCCTCCATGCCACACGTTGATGCTGGAGCACAGGATGCTCTCCACTGCACACCTGTAGAAGGAGGTGAGGACTGGGCTGCTCAGACCAGCTCGTCTCAGCCGTCTGAGGAAGTAGAGTCTCTGATGACCTTTCTTGATCAGGCTGGTGGTGTTGTTGCTCCAGCTGAGGTTATCATTCATGTGTACACCCAAGTATTTGTAGCTGGAGACCACTTCCACTGCAGACCCACCTATTTTCAGTGGGGCATGGGTGTGTTTGTTCCTTCTGAAGTCCACAATCATCTCCTTTGTCTTCTTCACATTCATGTGAAGATTATTCTCTTTGCACCAGCTCTCCAGGTGTTCCACCTCCTGTCTGTAGCTGGACTCATCATTGTTTGTGATGCATCCCACCACCGCTGTATCATCTGCAAACTTAACAATATGACAGCCTGGAAGTGTGGCTGTACAATCATATGTGAGCAGAGTGAACAGAAGGGGGCTCAGCACACATCCCTGAGGAGAGCCAGTGCTGAGGGTTATGGTGGAGGAGGAGAAGTTGTGGATCTTCACGGACTGTGGTCTGTCTGTTAAGAAGTCTAGTACCCAGTTACAAATAGAGGGGCTTAGTCCAAGTGTAGATAGTTTGGACTAAGCCCCTCTATTTATTTATATATCATGATATTTCAGAGCATTATCCATACCTGCAAACTCAGAAGGGATGAATAAGGTGACAAACGTTGCGCCAAGGTGTCTAGTTTGCAGGTATGATTATCACGATAACGATAAATTTTGTGATATAACAAAAACAAAAGAGAAATCAACTTTATTTATTAGACAAAATTAACTTAACATGTTGCTTTGCAGTATTATATAAAATTTTAAAAAACAACAAGGGGTAATTTTACTGAAATTACTTTATTTAGTAAAGTACAGGTAGTCCCCGACTTACGAGCGAGTTCCGTTCCTGCGAGTTGCTCGTAACACGAAAATTCGTAAGTTGGAACACGAAGCACATGTTCTCGTAAGTCCGGATTTTCGCTCGTAAGTTGGAACATTTATGCTAGCGCTACTACGAACACTCGTTTTTCATCAAAAACGTTCATATTAGTTCATGAACATGGTCGGAAACGTGTTTCCAAACGGTTAGCTAACACACTTTCATCTAAAAACACAAAAAAGTGCTGTATTTTTTACAAATTTACTTCTCTTTCGCCAGCTCGTAAGTCCGGGCGCTCGTAGGTCAGAGCGCTCGTAGGTCGGGGACTACCTGTATTCGGTCTCCAAGTATAAAAATAAAAAAATAAAAATGATCTGTTATGTAGATTGAAAAAGTCTGCACAAAATATAGATCAACAAAATCCACCACAAAAACTAAAGTGCAGGCGTAGTTTCCTAAAACAACTAAATAAAATGAAGCTTAAGATCTGTTGGGCATAAATGAAACCTAAAACAAAATATATGTTGCCTTTAAATGAAAAATAACTTCCAGAACCTGTAACAAGGTGATCAGCTGACCCTGAAGCTTGTTGGTGTTTCAGCTTTATCTTTTCATGCAGGAATGATACATTTTTTAAACTGATCTGTCTCTGATCATCTGCCTCTTGGTCCGTGGACCGACTATGGAAATCAAGGCAGTTGAGCCGCGCGTGTTTGTATTGACAGTTTAGAGTGAGGGAGACGCAACCTGCTGCTCAGAGTGGGATGTGGAGAGGGGGAGACATTTGAGCTGTCTGTACCTGCAGTTTAGAGCAAGGGGGAGAAGCTGAGACGTATGTTTGTTTCTAGCATTTTAGCTAGCTAGTACTGTATTGCACGTAACTAATTAGCGTTACACCAGTACAGACTGGTGGAGGGGGGTGCGCAGTTCGGTTTGGTCGTTTGAAGCGCTTGGTTGTTAAGGGGGTGGGGCGCCATGATGTATTACGTCATGAAATTAGCATATAATGATATCACTTTTTTGCCCGGGCAAGCTTTTTTTACCGGTATTACCAGGAACGATATATGACCCAGCCCTACTTATTTCTACAGTAAAACTATATTTTGTCCCGGTGTGAGGAACTCCATCTTCTGCATTGATTTGACTGTGAAGCCGCATACACACCTGCTTGCTTTTCAAAGACCTGCCTTCCTGTTAGAAATTGGTCAAAACAACGTGAGCTTCAATGTGATTGGATGTAATCGCTGCCCATCTATCAAAGTTAAGTTGAGGTGGACAGTTTGGTCATAAGCCGGAAAACCGGCCCCCGGCAGGAGCTCTTCAAGCCCGGCGACCAACTGCCAGGGCTCCCAACAACCGTCAGGTAGGAATGTGCGATATGGCCTAAAATTCATATCACGATATGTATTGTGAATGGTGGCGATAACGAAATATATCGCGATATGTTTTTGGTATAAAACTTGCAATAGAAATAAAAAAAGGGTGTCCTTTTACCTTAATTTATTTTGAAAACTGCTATACCACAAAATAATCTCTATTAAGAAAATTTCACTACTAGGTCCAGAGAGTTTTTAAATAATTAACAACTCAAGCATTAGGCTTCTTTCTTGTAGTGCAAAACAGTGCAAAATATATCTTGTGTAGTTTTAGCCATAAGTTTTAAACTAAAGAATATGTTGTTAACTCTTAACAGTTTCCAATATTGTCAAACGAACAACAGAGCAGAATTTTACACTGAAAACACTTCACCCTCCAACCCTCTAGAGGGCGTCTCCTTCAGCTTTAAGGAGAGCTGACAAGACAACCAGTTTCCTCTGTGGCTTTGACCAGAGGGTCTCGCAGTAAAATCACACAACACAGCGTTCTGTTCACAGATCAGAGGGCAGGTTTCTCTAAAGCTGACCAACGCTTACTTTAACTTTACACAAAAAAAAAAAACTTTCAACAGAACACAGCGTTTTGCGCATGCGTCCGATGGCAACTACGGCAAGCCGGACGAAGTTAGCTTATAGCTTCGCAACTTAGCACTCGAAGAAAAGACTTTAACACCGCTTACGCACAGTTTTCAACACAAAAAAAGTATCGATTATCTCTGACAACTCTGATTGTACACTTCAACACCACTTATGCACAGTTTTAAACAAAAAAAAGTAAGATTAAATCGGACAACTCTGATTTTCTGCGGTTAGCCGGTAGAAGACAGATCTCTATCGTAGGCTAAATTTATATTGTTTCTACCGTGTACCGGTTATATCGCGCATCCCTACTGTCAGGGCCACTAACAACCAACTTTCAGGCCTCTGACGACCAATTGTTAGGGCTCTAATGATCAACTGTTAGGATGATGGTCTTCCTTTCTTTTACATGTAAACAACTAGTTTTGTCTGTCAGCAGCAAACTGGCTGATCCACTGTGAGAAGATGATTTAAAAGACTGGTCTGAGTCTGGATGACGTGAGTCATCCGTCCAGATGACCTGACTCAACCTCGTCAGATGAGTTGAAATAACTTGCAGTTTAAAGAACAGTTTGCATTCTGAGGCACTTTTTTACCCGTATGTCTGTAAACAACAGACTTCGGTATAAAGTCTTTAAGTGGTAGTGTTACATCCCACAGGGATGTAATTTCTGTTCAGGTCAGATGGATGAGGTGTTTAAAGGTTTTGGAGGCTAATTGACAGCAGCTGTGGGTTAATTAAGGCACGCTGTAAGTGGGTCCGTCTTATAACAGGTCCAAGCAACAGACAAAAGAGAAGAGGTCCAAGCAGCAGGAGAAAGGCAGAGGTCCAAGCAGCAGATGAAAAGCAGAAGTCCAATGCAGTAGCAGCTGAGAGCCATGGCCAGAAGAATCCCAGAAGAAGTCCTGAGAAGACGCCTAATGGTACATCCAGACCGAACGCGATTTCAACTGCAAAAAAGCTCAACACGCACGCAAGTGGACGCACTTTGTGTCCAGACCAAAAAGCCAGAAGCGAAACTACCCAGAAAACTGCTGCGCAGGGTTGCCAGATAAAAATTAATTAATCATCTAGTACTGTTGCTTATTTTTTATTTTTTTTTACCCAAACTGTCATATTTGCTGCGTGAGGGTCTGATAAGATTAATAATGTGTTGAGTTTAGTGAACATTTGCACTGAAAAGGGGTAAAAATAAATAAATAAAATAAATAAAATTCATGTTTATCTGGCAACCCTGCTGCTGCGGGGGTGTGGGGGAGGAGCTTACCGGTGTACCGAGTCGTCAATGCACTCCGCGAGGTGAGGAGCTCTTTATTTCTGTCTCTGTGGAGCAGACTTGACTGGTTGTGAAGGAATTGTCGCGAACACACAGCTACAATGAGTTTCTCTTCCATATTCCATGACTCCGCGGGTTTTTTCTGTGTTCCACAAACAATACGTCACATGCGCAATGGTTTCCGCGTCACTGGTTTCCGCGTCACATAGGGACTCTCCCCCTGACCCCCTCTCTTCTCCCCCGACTCTCCCTGATTGGTTGACACACCAACCAATCGGGTAGAGTTTGAGCGGCGTTTGAAAGTTGAACGGCGAAATCTTCAGCATGTTGGAGGCGTGCTTTGGAGGTTGACGCGGGTTCACGTGCACGGAAATCGCTCTCCAGCACGCTCAACACGCACGCGACGTGACGCAAGACGCCAGGAGGCGCCTGGAGGTGCGTCCACCATTGACTTTGCATGTAAACTGGACGCTGCTGCAGTAGAAAACGCATTCGGTCTGGATTCACCATAAGTGCGGATGATGAAGAAGTCCGAATGATGAAGATGTCCGAGTGAAGAAGCCGAAAGAAGTAGCCTATGTTGTAAGCCGTGAGAAACGGAAGAAGTGACGACCTGCCGTTGTTGTAAGCTGTGGGAGAAGAAGCTGACACTGTCAATGTTGTGAGAAGAAGAGGAAGTGACCTGCTGTTATTGTGTGCGGGGGCACACAACCTGTTGTGTTGAAGACAGAAGCCGTGAGTGACCTGCTGGACTTGGGAGTTTGTTTTTGTTTATTAATCATCCTGAAGCTGGATTAGACCTGGCCTGACGATTTTTTATTTTTTTTTGTGATCCGGTGGACACAAGGAAGTGGACCGTTTGAAGGAGCTGGAGACGGCGCCCCGAAGCCGCGCAGCCGGAAAGACTTAAAATAAAACTTTTTTTTTTTAACCCCATTTCTTCTGTCCAATTAATATGCTATGTGCCTTCGGTTCGTAACAGGTGGGTTTTCCAGGCAACTTTGTCAAATACTGTAAATTATGTTTGGCCATTTAACACAGTTTAGATTTTTTTCCGAACGAGTGTTGATCGGGATTTTCACGTCTCTTTGTACCTTAAGGACAATGATGCAGACGTCCCCACGATCCTGTGTAGTTCCTGAACACAAGGAACGATGGACTGGCTTTGCAGCTGAGCCGTCTTCAACCTGGAAGGAAAAACAAATCAGCGACCCGTTAAATCATATTCAGTTGATGTAGCACACGTCAGTTAGGCAGAAATGTAACATCCAAGTTAAGGAAATATGAACTTCAGCAGCTACGCAAGACTTGACAACACTGAAACTTCATTTAGCTGCAGAAATGCTTCAAGAGACTGAAGAGTTCCTAAGACTTGTACTCTAATAAATGCCTAAAAGATTTAGTCTGCAGACAGCTAAATGAAACCAGGAGGTTTGCATCACTTTCTTTCAGCTGGCTGACAACTCATAACTAGTTCCAACAGGAAATGCCTCAACACCATTTGTAGTCACCTAAAAGTGTGGCTTGCCCTATGGTCTTGGAGATGAGTGCAAGTTTTAACATTTTAAAGAGGCAGTTTTGGTCATGAAGTGCTGTTGAGAAGTTATTTCAGCACATCAGCTGTTTTCCACAAGGGCAGTTTGAGCGGCACTAAAAGGCTGAGTGGTACCTCCTGAGCAGCTCGCGTCCCCCGATGGCGTCGGGCCGGTAGTGCTGGAAAGCGGCAAGACTGTGAGCAGCCGGAATGCTGTAGCACCGTTCCTGCAGCGCGTTGTGGCTCGCCGTGTCCCACTACGGCAACTCGCCGGTGTATCGCCACACCATCAAGGAGTGCTCAAACACAGCATCCCACTCCTTCCTCAGCAGAACTTGGCCCCACTCCTGACATGAAACCTAACGAGGAGAAAGAATTAGCAGAATACAAGGAGAACCGATGTTCACAGCGGTATCCTGTGGAGCAGTTTTAAAAAACTGTTTTAAGAATTGGACACCAAAGTTCTGATGATAAATCATATAATTATAATACCAACTTACTTTGAATGCCAGCAGATGAGGGTAGGCCTTTCTGTAACAGTGGGCATTCCTGTTGGAGCCAAACCGTGAGTACGGTATGGATCTAAACACGTTTGCCTTCTTTAGCTGTAGATCCTCCTGTCGCAGCTTCAGGTCTGACGCCACGATCCTCGGCCCGTGACTCTACAGAAGCAGCAAAGCATCAGTTTACAGACATCTGAACCCAACGGATAACGTTTTGTCCAAACACGATAAGGTTATGAAACAGACAGAGTACCTTTTCGATTAGGATGGATCTGATGAGCCGAACAAGCTGCTGTTTGGAAAGTGGGGTACGGTGTTCATCTGTCTTTTCACCCTGGCCGTCTATTCTTTCTCTCCACATCCCACCAATCAACAAGTCCACTGAAACAAAAGACGTGACCCGGTTAAACGGAACTGGAACTCAGCAATACAACAGGTGGACATACAGCGAAACGTGAGAAAACTACGGAGTCGGACAGTTTTTGCGAAGTGGCACACTGAAGCAACATACATTTTAGTGATCTCTGATTTGCGTAGCCGAGTGTTATTTTCCTCAACATAAATAATTATTTTATTGCATTTCACCTTAGCTTTAGCCAGTAGTTTTAGGTAGGGCTGGACGATATGGCCAACATTTTTATCAAGATATATTTCTTAATTTCAGTCGATAACTATATAATTCGACGTCGATATAAACAATATAAAAGCCTAAAAAAACTATAAACTATACAAATAAATTAATGTTCACCTTTTATTTTTATTTAGCCTCCAAAAAAATGGAAATCACCATCAAATAAACATAAAATTCTCAACCCAATAATTCTCAGTCGGGTCATCTGGACATTTTTTTTAATAGAAACATTTCACCCTCCATCCTCCATCCAGTTTCTATAAAAAAGAAACTGTCCAGATGACCAGACTGAGAATTATTGGATTTGGTACCTGGATTAATGAGCATGAACTTTCTTGCCATAAAATTCTCAACTGTGTCAATATTAATAGTTTTAACTTTAAACAACTTTAAAATTTACAGCATTGAAATTCATAGTCAATTAAATAACTTTTGGGTGTTATTGATGAGAAGCTGACATGGAAATCTCATGTAAATTACTGAAGAATAAAAAAATCAATTGCATTACTGTATAAAGTAAAATAGTTTTTGAATGACAAAGCTTAGCATATATTGTATAATGTAATGTTTGTTCCATATTTAATCTAGTGTATTGAAGTTTGGGGAAAAGCATGCAAAACTATTACAAACCCTGTTTTTATTTTACAAAAAAGAGCTATAAGAATTATTAGTAGGAAGTGCTATGGTCACACAACAAATATATTATTTCATCAATTGAAATTATTAAAATGTTATGATTTGGTTGAACATAGTATTTTACAAGTCATGTATAAACTTGTAAAAATATTACCCCAAATGTTCAATTAAAATCTGTTTAAAAAAAGAATCATTATAACCTGAAGGGAATGTAAATGTTTGTAAAACCTTCATTTAGAACTAGCCTGAAGGAGCTTTGTTGTAATTCAGGAAACAGGATTGTGGAGTTGACTTGATATCACCATAAACATTTATAAAACTATATATTTTAAAAGATGATTAAAGTTGTTGGGAATGTATAGTGCAGGTGAAGGATACCTGAAGTTTTTTTGTTGTCAGTTTGGAGATTATTCAAGTGAAGGTTGTTGTTTGTAATTATTTTGTATTTTTTAAATAAGGGGCAGATATTACAGTATAAGACTACTGTATTTTCTTCTTTCTAAACCTTTTCATTCGGTGTTTTAATATTTCTGATTAAATTTGTTTTATTTTGAATGGATAAAAAAAACATGCAGCGCTGGGGCTGTTTGTTTCAGTACGTCGTAGTTTCAGGGACACGTTGACTCAAACTTTATTGTGCTTCATCTTCGGACTCTCATCATATTCTATAGAGTGGAAACTCTTCAGATTAAACAAGTTAGATGTTTCAACCTCATCCGATGAGTTGAAATAACTTGCAGTTTAAAGAACAGTTTGCATTCTGAGGCACTTTTTTACCCGTATGTCTGTAAGCAACAGACTTCGGTATAAAGTCTTCAAGTAGGGGTGCACCGATTGCAGTTTTTTGGCCGATCACCGATTTCTACAAAGTCTGACCTGCCGATTCCGACCGATACCGATTTAGTTTTATAAGCAACACTGTTAGATGTTGTAAGGTCACAATGCGCCTTCAAATTTTAATCTTATTTTGTTGAAAAACAGACCCTTGAACAATATTCTAGAAACAATAAAAACTTTGATTTAACTGGTCACAAGTAGTGCTCTAACAGAGTAACCGAGTTATCGACAGATCGAGTGCTTTGACTTCTATCGAGGCTTTTTGTCCACCTCGAGTACCCGTAGTGACATCATCACGTTGCGGTAACGTCAGTACGTCACATCACGTGATAACCGAGCGCGGGGTAGCTTTTAGTAGACGCTACAAAATGGATTCCTTTGTGCGCATGGATGTTAATGGAGCAGGCCCAGTCTTGTTAGAAGGTAAAACAGTTTATACATACCTGCAAACTCAGAAGGGATGAAAAATGTTGCTTTTGAATAAAGTAGATGCCATTTCCTGCATTCTGGTGTATTTTAACAAGTTGTTAAACATCTATGTTTACCTACATGTAAACACTTGATTCAATAACTATTTTAGAGACATCTAACAAAATAAAGTCAGGTTCTGTGGACCGATTAAAAAATTGTTGAAATTATTATTTATCATGCATCAGGACATTTTAGAGACACCTCATTCAACTAGTTCATATAGACATCCTGTTTTTAAACTCACTACAGTATGTGGCTAAGATAATCAAATTAATGTAATTAATTAATGTAATGTAATGTTAATCTATTGTATTGATGTTTGGGGGAATGCGTGTAAAACAATCACAAAGCCTATTTTTGTATTACAGAAAAGAGCTGTAAGAATTATCACTAGAAAACATTACCGTCATCCATCAAGTACATTATTTTATCAACTGAAGTTATTGAAGTTCCATGATTTGGTAGACTATAATATTTTATCAGTTATGTATAGGGCTCAAAATAATGCATTACCTTTAAATATCCAAATGCATTTTGTTAAAAGACAAAGTTGTTATAATCTTAAGGGGACAGAGATGTTTGTAAAACCACAATTCAGAACTAGTTTGAAGGGACGTTCTACCTCAATCCAGGGAATTAGATTATGGAATGGCTTGGAGAATGTAGTTAAAAATGCCAAGTCAATGTTTACATTTAAGAAAATGATCAAAACAAATGTGTTAAAAAATATATGAAATAGCGTAATGTGTATTGTATTAGTTAGAAAATTAGAAAGAGTTAGTCATTTTGTACTGTTGGTTGAAGATTATTATCGTTTAATCTGATTGTTGGAAGTAAGGGTTTAGTGATACATCTCATCTCTGATATTGTAGGCTTGACCTTCAAGTACACCTCTCTGCATCTCTTTGAAACTCTAAGTGTTACACCTTCTTGAAGCCCTCAAGGAGACGAGTGGACACTTATATTTGTTACAATTATTTTGAATTAATGGACACTAATTAATCAGATTGAACTTTCTCTTTAATGTGTGTTAATTCAGAATTGATCTACAGTATATTTTGTCATTTTAATGATGATCTGTTACTTGCATGAGTTTGACCCTTCTGCTGGTTTATTTCTACAATACAAGTGTGCTCTGAAATCTAGGACATGAGTCAGGGTAAGCTGTTCACTTCCTTCTCTGTTTTGTCTTCAAGCTAGACTCAACAGGCTAGTCCATCTGGCTGTTTATGTAAACAGTTTTCCTGTTGTCCGTCAAGAGACGTTTCTGCCTATGGAATTAAACTTCCATCTTTTATTTTGTTAAAACCAGCCAATAGTTATTAAGGAGGTGGGTCAGACCCCGCCTCCCATATAAAGGTCATTTCCTGCATTTTTCTTTAGTGCTTTTGGAGAGAACTAGCTCACAACTTGCTTCTCTCCTCTGGGAAAGCTGGAGACGTTCCGGTCATTGTGTCAACTAGACCCACGTCTCAGCTGGAGTCACGGCAAAGCCTTGCTGTGCCTCGAAACACTCATTTCTGAAAGAATTTGTTTTCGGAAGTTTTATTTTGAAAATCAGTCAGTGCGATTGGCTCTGTTCCTGCCGGTGAAAGCGTGCTCTCGCTCGTCTGATCCAGCCATACACGCACGAAGTCGACTGGACCTGAGCTGGACCACACAGTCCGTTAGTGTCCACAAACTTCTCAGCCCTCATCTCCTCTAGACGTATCGTCACCAGGTAAAGAGGCTTGTTTGTATGCTGCACGTGTCGGAAGTACAGCTGGACCTGTTTGGGAAAAGGCTGCCACCCTGGTTGGTTCAAAATAATCAACTTCAGTTAACTTAGCTTTCAATTCTTATCTTCTTCCTCTTATTTCTTATTTTTCATAAGCTATTAATCTGTCAAGTAAATGTACCAACAGAAAAGTTCCTAACTGTCTGTTTGTTTTAATTTGAATTCTTGTCAACGTAGTTATTAAATCAGAGCTAATATCGATACAAATGTTTAATGTACTTTCATGATAATTTCAATAAAAGGTCTATTTTCTGGTAGACCAACATAAATTGAAGTCTCTTGTGAAGTTACATTTTGTCTAATCACAGTTAAAGCAATTTAATACCGGAAAAAGGAGGAACTCGCGAATTGGTGGCAAGTTTGTGCAGATAAACTCTGCTCAGACCTGCACATCTGAAATAGGTAAGTCAGTAAACTGACCAATAAGTCCTATATTTTAGAATAATGGTGGCCCAGTAAGTGTTTAAATACCTTACAGCGCCTATATTGTTACACACGGCAAGGATGGAACCCACATTCTTCCTCCTGGATCTGAGGTTCGACCAACGATAGGACTCACTTCTCCAGTACCCCTTAATAGACCTTACTAGGGAGGCTAAGGAGAGTGATGCCCCTATAATTGGAACACACCCTCCGGTTCCCCTTTTTGAACAGGGGAACCACCATCCCAGTCTGCCAATCCAGTGGCATTGCCCCTGATGTTCCCGCAATGTTGCAAAGGCGTGTCAGCTTGGGCTGTGTGATATGGACCTAAATTTACATCTCAATATATTTATGATAAATCATGATATACGATATATATCTGTTACTCCTCCTCAGCTGCCTCCAGAGTCGTACTGGCCAACAAGGCGTGATAGGACTCCTTTTTCCGCTTGACAGCCTCCCTAACCCAGGGTGTCAACCACCGAGTTTGTGGATGGCCACTGCGAGAAATACAGACAACCTTGCGGCTATAGCTCAAGGCAGCTACTTCAACAAGCAAGGTGCGGAACATAGCCCACTCGGACTCAATGTCCCCCACCTCAGCTGGAATGCGGTTAAAGCTCATCCAGAGATGTGAGTTGAAGATCTCTCTGAAGAGTTCATCTACCAGGTGCTCCCAGTAAACGCTCACTACATATTTGTGTCTACCAGGTCTGTCTGGCATCTTCTCCCGACATCTGATCCAACTCACTAACAGGTAGTGATCAGTTGACAGCTCAGCTCCTCTCTTCATCCGAGTGTCCAAAACAAATGGCCACAAATCAAATGGCATGACTATGAAGTCAATCATCAATCTAAAACGTAGGGCATCCTGGTGCCAAGTGTACTTATGGACACCCTTATGTTTGAACATAGTGCTCTGATGGAAAAACTATGACTAGCACAGAAGACCAACAACAGAACATCACTTGGGTTCGGATCAGAGAGGCCGTTCCTCCCAATCACGTCCCTCCAGGTCACACTGTCATTACTCACATGGGCATTGGAGTCCCCCAACATAATAAAGGAGTCCCTAGCTGGGGCACCTTCCAGCACCCTTGCCAAGGACTCCAAGAAGGCCGGATACTCTAAACTGCAGTTTGGCACGTAGGCACAAACAATAGTCAAAGCTCGTCCCCCACCCAAAGGCAAAGGGAAGCCACAAACCCATCTACCGGGGGAAAACTCCAACATATAGGCACCAAGTCGGGGGGCTACAAGTAGACCCATACCAGCCAGACTCCTCTGACCATGGGCAACTCCAGACTGTAATAAGGTCCAGCCCCTCTCAAGGAGCTAAGTTCCAGAGCCCATGCTTTGCGTCAAGGTGAGTCCAACTATATATAGTCGTACCTCTCAACCTTGTGTACAAGCTCAGGCTTTTTTCTTGCCAGAGAGATTACATTCCATGTCCCAAGAGCCAGCTTTGGTAAGACAGGGTCAGAGTTGCAAGGTCCTAGCCTTCGGCCACTGTCCATAGCATCATGCACCCCACTTGTATGGCCCTTCTTACAGGTGGTGGATCCACAGGAAGGCAAACCCATGTTGTTCCTTCAGGCTGAGCCTGACTGGGTCCCATGGGCAGAGACCCGGTCACCAGGTACTCACTGACAAGCCCCTCCCCCAGGCCTGACTCTAGGGTAGGGCCCTAGTAACCAACATCTGGGCAATGGACACTGAGTTCCTTGTTTTGTTTTGTTCAAAACAATTTTCTGAATTGCTCTTTGCCTGGCCTTTCACCTAAGACCAATCTGTCTTGGTAGACCCTACCAGGGGCAATTTGTAGGAGTCCCATTGTCTGCAACCTTCTCCAAGATGGCCACCAATTGACACCAGCTGATGGCCATCCATCTGATGAGGAACAACACTACTTAAGGCTGCAGTCCAATGTGACCCGACGCTGGAGCATTGTGCCTCAATCGGTATTTATGCCTTCAGCCTGAAAGTGTCTGTCTGAGAGAATTACTTAATTTGTGATTTGTGTGCCCACAGTATCCCGTAAACCCTTGGATCCTGATTTGCCTGCCAGTTCTGCCTCGTTGCCTCTCACTTGCTAGATCTACCTTGCCTCTCATTGCCTGTCAGACTCGTCTGTCCATTTACTTGCTTTTTCACTCTACTCTGGAGTCTTCATAGAATCTCATCTGAGCCTCGCCCCAACATCTACACCTGTAAGAGAAGACAAACAGAACATCAACATCAAGTCATCCTTCCAACCAGAACCCCCTGACACTGTTCTCTCTTCCAGGCGCTCCAGGGATTCCAAGTGTACATTTCCACATTGTAAATAATAAACATTGTAACCTTTTCTAATTCTGAGTTTGGCTTTTGTCCTTGTTTTATACCACTCTGGGTTCAGTCAGTCATTACAGAAATGATCCAGCCACAACCAACCCAGAATGAGACCAGATACGAGCAAACTCCTTCCTCTTCCCAGATGGAACACATAACAAGACTCGACGAGACGCTTCAACGAGTCTTGGTTCAACAAGAAGCCGCACAGGACAATTTAAAAGAACTTGGAGGTATGTTTTTTCTTCAAACCAGAGACTCTTGCCTTCCCCTTCTACAGTTCCTGATTCTTCCAGTCAATAACACCCCCAACGTGATGCCCAAAGCCGGTCCCTCAAGCCTGCAGGTAATCACGAAACCTTCAGAACTCTTTTCTGGAGATCCCAACTCGTGTAGAGGTTTCTTCCTGCAGTGTAAACTAGCGTTTAAAGGAGCTCCTCTACTCTACATGTCTGACACAGCTAAAATCACATATTTCACCAATCAATTGAAAGGTGATGTACTTCGCTGGGCAAATTCCTACTTACAATTCCATGATATTGATCTTGTCTCTTTTGATACGTTGTTAAAATAGTTCAGAAGAATCTTCTATCAGCCATTGCAATGACCCAACGCCGTAAAACGGCTCCTTGGCCTTCATCAGGGAGGTTGTCCTGTTGCCGAATACTTCTTGGAGTTTTGCATCGTCGCGGCCCAGACCGGACGGAATGACCTTGCACTTCAAGGTACCTTTTTATATTCTGTATCCGATCATATCAAAGATCAGATCGTTGCTAGAGACGAACCTGAAAGTTTTGACAATTAATCGACCTAGCGGTGGCTATTGACAAGTGTATCCGAGAGCAGAGAAGAGAGAAGGACTCCAACAACCATCGTCGCTCCACTTCCGGGTTCGCTACGTCATCAGGTGAGCCCAGCACCTACAAGAACTCATTTGAGAACTACAAGTCCCAAGGAGAAAGACCTTCCGATTCACCTCCTCACCCTACAGTGTCTGTAGGACGTTTTCTCACACTCCCAGAGCCTGAACCTATGCAAGTAGGTTGAACTCACCTGTCTCCTGAGGAGAAACAAAGATGTAGGGACAATAATTCTTGTTTTTACTATGGAAATTCTGGGCACTATCTGGCAAATTGTCCATTCCAGTGAAACGAAAATTCCCGCCAACAAAGAGGGAGATATTGGTGGGTACTTCTGCTCTCTCCCCCGCCTGTAGATTTTATTACCCACGCTTATCCAGATCTACCAAAACCATCTTCCAGTCCCAGCTCTGGTGGATTCTGGTGCGGAACAGAATTTGATTAGCTTAAACCTAGTCCAAGATTTGTCTTTACCCACTCAAGAGATTCTGCCCATCTCTATATTTGGGGTTACTGGGGAGACTAGCCCAGATCAATTTTAAGACTTTTGGGCTTCATTTAATCATTTCAGGAAATCATCACAAGATTAATGAATTTTATGTATTCCAATCTCCTACTCCCCAACTTATTCTTGGATATCCCTGGTTAAAGGAACACAATCCAATTATTAACTGGGAATTGAGGAGAATAGAAAAGTGGAGTGACAAATGTTTAAAGCACTACCTATGTTCCGTTGTCCCTAGTCAGCCTGTTGAAACTATACTGCTTGAAGAGATTGATGCCTCTGCCATTCCCCCTGCTTATCACGACTTGGCTCCGGTATTCAGCAAGCAATGTGCCCTGTCTCTACCTCATCACCAACCTTCTGATTGTGCAATCGACCTCTTTCCTGGTGCCACATTACAAGCAAGTTGATTGTACAACATGTCTGGACCTGAGAGAGAGTCCATGAGAAAATATATCAAAGCAAAGGTGGGCACCGCTAATTAAAAAATTAGTTCCACAATTTCTAAAACGCTTATTAATTTTTTTAGGTCCACAATTTCAAATGCACAAAGGCCTTATCAAAATTAGGGGAAGCTAATCTAATCCGCTATTTATATTCAACAATTTGTAGCCGGCAGCGTTATGCAATATCTGCACCACACTGCCAACTACAGGCGTATAAACTAATATACACCTCACCTTACCCTACCTTTTAACAGCGATTCGCTCCGGGTGTCATCTATTAAAATACAACTTTCACTCAGGGTCCAAAATTTTAAAAGTTGTTTAATGTGTGGAATGCTTTTCGACTGCTTCTTTGTCCTTTTTTTGTTTGTTTATTGTAGATTTTTCATTAAAAATGCATCGATAAACTTATTTTTAACTGTTTTCTGGAAAACTGAAGTGCCCTGCAATGCATTATGGGTATACAGATGACGAAAGCAATGCAAGGAGGAACCAAAACTTCACATACTGTGTTGCTCCATTTGACCACTAGATGTCTGTCTTTATCAGCATAAGATAAGAGCTTTAAATAATTTATCTTCATTCATTCAACCAACCTCTTATTTTTTTATTTAATTTTGAACTCATTGGTTTGGAAGGAAGCTCAAGCTGACATATTTTTATTTTATTTTTTAAATAATTTCTGCCTCTGACTCCAATCATTTATGATGTTCAAAAAAGCTTTCAGTGTGTAACTTTTATAAATTTGGTATAGTATGTAGCATTTTTATTTGTTTCCATTCATTCACCGATTTATTGTACCGGTTTTTATATTTTCTGTCCTGTTAAGCACCTTGGTCAATGCAAGGCATTGTAGGAAGGTGCTATACAAATAAAGTTTATTGTTTATTATTTAATGATTTATTTTTAAGCCACAAAATGAAAAAGCTGTGAATTTGTGCTTGTTAATTTCTGTGCACATGTCATGTGCATGCATGAAAACCTTGATTTTCTTTGGAAAGAAATAAAGAAGAAATAAAAAAACATTTCCAGACACTATTTTACTGTATTACTGAAAAAACACATCTACTCAAAAATTGTGGTGGCCATGAGTAAATAAACACAATGTGATTAAACAAATATATAAAAATATAAAAAGTATATACACAACAAAATGCCTATAAAACATAAGCTGGTGAAAATTCTCAGTCGTCCAGGACATGATAAAATCAAAAAAGGCGTTCAATACAAGATCAACTGGACTTTATTTGTTGCAGAAAACGTTCAGAATGGCAGCTGTGAGACTGAAGTTTTATGCGTTTTATTAGTATAAAACTTCTTCTCAGTCTCACAGCTGCCATTCTGGATTGAAAAAGCCTTTTGGATAAAGGGTGAAACGTTTTCTGCAACAAATAAAGTCCAGTTGATCTTGTATTGAACGCCTTTTTTGATTATAAAACATGAGAAATAGAAAAAAAAATGTTTTTAGTCACTTAGTGTAACAGTTTTATTCCCTGCCCTTCCTCAACTTCAGGCTACTCTGACTGTTCTTCTGTGCTCATCTCCTCCATGTGATGCTGGTTGCCTCTCATAAAAATCAACACTTCAAAATTGGTGTCAGACAAGCTGGCTCTCTTGGCCCTCAAAATGTCCTTTCCCATCGAGAACAGGCGTTCAACTGCTGCACTGGAGGGGATGGGTGTGTTATATTTGGTGAACAGATCGATGAGTACCTGCTCACCCAAAAAGGCAGCATCGGTCAACACCACGTTTAAATCTCAAATACACGGGTGTGTCGCCACGGCATTTATACATGATGAAAGTAACCCAAATACATAAAACTAACGACTCGCCGTCGAATGGTCGACACAAAACGCACAATAAAATCCTTCGGCCACGTTAATTTGGCTTGAAACAGCTGGGTTTTCTAAGGATTTCCATTAGTAACCCACAACCAACCGGCAGACACAGTTAGCGTCTATAGGTACTCAACAGATTTAATGAAAAGTAATAAAAATACATGAAAATAACGACTCACCGTCGCGTGGTATACACAGAACACAAAATAGAATCCTCCGGCCGCGTTAATTTGGCTTGAAACAGCTGGGTTTTCTAAGGATTTGTCCAAGTACCCAGCACAAACAGCTAGCCACGGAATTAGCCTCTGAGTTCACCTCTAACCCGGAAGCTGTCGAGATGGAATAGTCCATTTTTAGTAGGGGGATAATGAAATCAACCGTTTTTTAAATTGCTTATTTAATGATTGTTTTCATCGTAACTATAATTATTTTTATGTTAAATGTAGATTAACAAGCAGGATCAATGTTAGGAATTAGGTGACTGGCCGGGGCGCGGCGGGGCCGGGGCCTCATGCTGATGGGATCCCCAGGCATTTACCTACATGGTAGATCCCCCCCTCTGCTCCCTCCCCCCTCCAACCCTCCCTCCCCCCTCCAACCCTTCCTCCTCTCTGCTGTTTACGGTGGGGAAAAAGGTAAAACAAGCAGCATTATGAGCTTGTAAATAAGTTTATTGGTTTTTACTGATAGATAATTAGTTATTAGCGGTACTGCATTTTAAATAAAAATAGCAGAAATCCGCTTATGAATTATAAAAGTTAGTCAATTCACAAAAACGCTGACAAAAAGTTTAGGTCCACTGTAAGCGGAATAGCGATTTAGCGCTCCCTAGCGTTCATTCGCCCACCTTTGTATCAAAGTATCCCTTGAATCAGGTTTTATACATCCTTCTACCTCTCCTGTAGGGGCTGGGTTCTTCTTTGTGGAAAAGAAGGACAAGACCCTACGTCCCTGTATTGATTATAGGGGTCTTAATAATATAACCATAAAGAATAAGTACCCTTTTCCTCAAATCGATTCCATATATGAACAGCTCCAGTCTGTCACCATCTTCTCAAAATTAAACCTCAGGAATGCTTACCATTTGGTACGGATTAAGGAGGGGGATAAGTGGAAGACCGCATTCAGATCACCACTCGGACATTTTAAGTATTTAGTAATTCCGTTTGGCTTAACTAATGCACCTACTGTTTTCCAAGCGTTGGTCAACGATGTACTACAATATTTTATTAGTGACTTCATCTTTGTCTATTTAGATGACATTCTCATTTATTCCCTAGACAAAACTGAACATGTTAAACACGTACGAAGGATCCTTCAAATATTTTACGAAAATCAGTTGTTTGTGAAAGGAGAGAAGTGTGAATTTCACGTCTCATCAGCATCCTTCCTGGGATTCAGATTTGAGGGTGGTAGTTACAGAACAGACCCCGAGAAAACCAGAGCAGTAGAAGAATGGTCAGTTCCAGAAAATAGAAGACAACTTCCGCGTTTTCTGGGATTTGTACATTTCTATAGGCGATTCATTAGACACTACAGCCGCATCGTAGCACCTCTCTCTCAACTAACCTCTATTAACTATATCTTTAAATGGACCCCCGAGGCAGACGCCACTTTTGGCAAGCTTAAGAGACTTTTTTCGTCTACATCAGTCCTATGCCATCCTGACCCAAATCGGCAGTTCATTCTAGAGGTAAATGCCTCAGACACTGGGATGGACTTAGTTCTATCTCAACTTTATCCCAGTGACAACAAGGTGCATCCTTGTGCCTTCTTTTGGGGGACAAGATGTATAGAGGTAGGGCAGCCGGCTCAGGACCGGAAGGTCCCAGGTTCTATCCCTGGTAACTGCATACCTCGTTGTGTCCCTAGGCAAGACACTTAACCCTGAGTTGCTCCCGGTAGGACTGGCTGGTGCCTTACATGGCTGTTTACCACTACCGGTGTATGAATGTATGTATGAATGGGTGGATGGCTGGTACTGTGAAGTGCTTTGGGGTCCCTCATAGGGGGCTGGAAAGCACTATATATGTAAGCTCCATTTACCATTTCTTCTCACGATGGCTATCGCAGGCTGAGAGAAATTATGACATTGGCAACCGAGAGTTATTGGCAGTAAAACTGGCACTGGAGGAATGGTACCATTGGTTAGAGCAGACGTGGGCATTTTGCGGCCCGGGGGCCACATACGGCCCTTTGCCCGCCCCTGTCCGGCCCGCGCCCCTGTCCGAGGGGTCCAGTCAAAAATAAAAACGGATTTTGGTGCGTTGCGCTGCAGCTGTCTTTTATTTTGAAAGGGCCTAGCGCATAGTTCATGCATCACATAGACGCACACAGCAAGCATTCCAATCCCTCCCTGATCAAAACAAGATGTCGTCTCACGGTAAAAAAAGAAAAGTTGATTTAGAATGCCGCGTTTTCAACAAGGCATGGACAGCGACATATCTATTCACAGAGGTGAAAGGCAAAGCTGTCTGCTTAGTTTATGGTATGTCAGTAGCTGTGCTAAAAGAGTATAATATCCAGCGTCACTACGTGACTAAACACGGGGAGAAATACAAGAACTTGTCTGAAAAAGAGCGCGCAGTCTGTTTTGCAAGCTAAGCTGCAATCTCAACAAACACTTTTTACAAATCGTTTGACATCCAGAGCTGCTGCAGTCAAGACAAGTTTTGTCATATCGCACAAGATTGCTATTAATTCTCACTTCAAACTAAACCACAATTTGTTCATGTTTATAAATATATAAATATTCTTATTTATTACCAAACAAATCTGATTCAAATATTTTACTCTAAAAAGAAATATAATGAGAAAACATAAATCAATATTAAATTTGAGTCATTGCTGGTTCGGCCCTCCAACACGTTTCAGATTTTTTCATGCGGCCCGCTGAAGAAATTAATTGCCCACCCCTGGGTTAGAGGGTACTACTACCCATTTTTTGATATGGACAGACCATAAGAACCATACCTACCTGAGAGATGCAAAGAGGCTAACTCCCAGATAGGCACGATGGTCTCTCTTTTTTAATCATTTTAATTTTATCCTGACTTAGGCCTGGCTCTAAGAATGTCAAGCCAGATGCCCTCTCTCGTCAGTTCTCTTCCCCAGATGCTCCTGAAACCGAGAAAAACATTATTTCATCGGTCTGTGTCGTGGGAGCTCTCACCTGGGCCATCGAAAAGGAGGTCATGGTTGCCCAGAAGGATAAGCCGAACCCCGGCACAGGTCCCTCCGGCAAACTTTTCATTCCCTCAAACATGAGGAGCAAGGTACTGGACTGGCTACACTCTCATAAACTCTCCTGTCACCCTTGCACCTCCCGCATGCTCTTCCTTATAAAGTCTCATTTCTGTAGGTCCATGCTCAACCAAGATGTTAAGTCTTTTGTTTCAGCCTGCCCGACCTGTACAAGGAACAAGACTGGAAATCAACCTCCTGCGGGACTCCTCCAACCATTGCCCACACCCAGCTATCCCTGGCCACATATTTCAGTAGACTTTGTCACAGGACTACCTCCCTCAGAAGTTAATACCACCATCCTTACTGTCATCGACCATTTTTCTAAAGTGGCTCATTTCATCCCTCTTCCTAAGCTTCCCTCTGCTTTTGAAACCGAGCAACTTCTCATACAACATGTCTTCCATGTTCATGGTATTCCATCCGATATAGTTTCAGACCGGGGTACCCAATTTATCTCTCAGGTCTTGGAAAGTTTCTGTACAACATTGGGGGGGACATCCAGTCTCATGTCAGGTTACCACCCACAATTGAATGGCCAGGCTGAGCATTGCAACCAAGAGCTTGAGACCACTCTCCGGTGCGTCGCCATACTTAACTCCTCAGCCTGGAACCAACACCTGGTTTGGGTCGAATACGTCCATAACGCTCACAAATCATCTGCCATAGGTATGTCCCTGTTTGAGGCCTCACTTGGATACATTTTCCATTATTTCCCAGTCAGGAAACCGATATATCAGTCCCGTCCGTCTTACACCACTTCCGCCGTTGCAGACGAGTTTGTCAGCAAACCAAGGCAGCCCTTACTCGCACCACAGCCCAGGTAATTGATTTCACATTTGTTCATCCTGGACCCCAGCTTCATTACTATCTTCTTCAACGCCCACCCAGAGAAGCGCCATAGTTCGCCTGGAGGTGATTCTTGAGGGGAATACTGTAGGAGTCCCACTGTCTGCAGCCTTCTACAAGATGGCCGCCAATTGACACCAGCTGACGGCCATCCATCTGATGAGGAACAGCACTACTCAAGGTTGCAGTCCAGTGTGACCCGACGTTGGATCATTGTGCCTCAATCGGTATTTATGCCTTAGCCTGAAAGTGTGTGTCCAAGAGAATTACTTACCTTGTGATTTTTGTGCCTGCGGTATCCTGTAAACCCTTGGATCCTGTTTTGCCTGCCAGTTCTGCCTCGTTGCCTCTCGCTTGCCAGATCTGCCTTGCCTGTCATTACCTGTCAGACTAGTTTGCCCCTTTGCCTGATTTTTCACTTTACTCTGGAGTCTTTGTGGAATCTTCTCTGAGCCTCGCTCCAACATCTACACCTGTAAGAGAAGGCAAACAGAACATCAACATCAAATCATCACTTCCGGTTCCGGTTCTGTGAGGTGCGGACGTGGAGAATGAGCTGCTGCTGAAAACTCTAAACTTGTGCGTAAGTATTATGATAAAGCTTTGGTAAGTCCATATTTATTTAAATAAACTATATAATTAAATGTAAGATCATTTTAAAAAGGTATTACATTTTGATAACCGATATTTTTCCCCTACTATTTAAACAAACTGGACGGGAAAACGTCGGAGAGCCTTGAGTTATTTATCGACGATTATTTTGAAAGGTTCGTCATGAGCGACACTAATGTAACATCCGGTGCGGCTAGCGGTGCGGATAGCACTAGCGGGCCGAAGCCCAACGCGAAACGGTACCGAGAGGGAAGCTCTGATAGCGTTACGGAACCGTTGGTGGATAATTCAGGCTTCATGGTAATTCTGGAGCCAATTGATCAAAAGCTGTCTAGCTTGGACGCACGGCTGGCATTAGTAGAGGAGCTACAGAAGGAAGTGAAAAGTCTGAGACAGTCACTGGAATTCACACAGGAGTAGGTAGCGTCTCTAGCTAATGAAAACATTGAGCTAAAGGGAACAGTTGGACAGCTTAAAGATCAGATGTTGCAGCTTTCCGGCGATAATAAAATTTTTTAAAGAATCAGTATTAGATATCCAAGCCAGAAGTATGCGGGATAATGTTGTTTTCTCTGGGATTCCGGAGGGGGCGGACGAGAATCCGGAGGCCTTGGTTCGGGCTTTCTTTCAAAATCAGCTAAAGTTGCCGACTGAAACGATTAATGCCATTACTTTTCATCGAGTTCACCGCCTTGGTGCTAAACGGCCGGGGAATAATAGACAGCGCCCAATAATAGCTAAATTCGAACATTATAAACAAAAGGAACAGGTTAAAAGCCGAGGTAGGGAATTACGTAACACACACTTTAGCATGAACGATCAATATCCTGCAGAAATTCTGAGTAGGAGGAGAGTTCTGTTTCCGATAAGAAAGAAAAATATAAACGAAGGAAGAAGAGCTACCATCTCTGTGGATAAACTCTACATAAACTGTCAGTTGTTTAGAGATCCAGAAGCTACTCCTTGGCTTTATTAGCCATATTATCAAGGTAAGAACTGTATCGGTTGCTAATATTGATTAATATTATTAAATATAGTATTTGTTAATATTACTTACCAGATATATTTAAAAAAAAATTCAGCACAGCTCGGTGGTGGGACACACTCAGATAGTGGTGATCCACAAGGTGGGATGACACTTGATGTGGTAAGAGGTTTTTTTTTGTTGTTGTTTTTTCTTATCTGAATTATGTTTCCATGTATATCATTTCTCTTTGTTTTCTTGTCTATATTTTTCTAACTCAACAATTATTAGTGCACAAGCACAAGGGTTCACACACGTCTTTATATATCCATACAATTACTTCATGAATGAAAACTTCCCTGATTCATTTTCAAAAGAAACAGCAATTACTTTATTTAAAAATCATATATAGTTATTCATTAAGGGATATGTTTTTGTCTGGATATATTACTATCTTTTATATTTCTGATAATGGGTGTGGTTTAGCTATATTAACATTAGCACAGGTATGGGTACCTTAGGGTTTGTCACATGGAACATTAATGGAGCCGGTAGCCAACGTAAAAAATATAGAATTTTTAACCAGATTAAAAGATTAAAGGCAGATGTTGTATTACTCCAAGAAATTCATAAATTGGCCTCAACTGTGGATGAGCTTAAATCTTCAGAGTTTCCTAATGTATTCTCAGCATGTTATAATTCAAGACAAAGAGGGGTGGCAATTTTAATACATAAAAATGTTAACTTCACAGTATTAGATCAGGTTATAGACCCGCACGGTAGATATATAATATTAAAGTTATCAATATTTAGACAAAATTATTGTATTGTTAGCATATATGGACCGAATGTAGACGACGCAGCTTTTTTTCATGATTTTTTTTCCACCCTATCAAATCACATGGATTCCTCACTGGTGATGGGAGGTGATCTCAACTTTGGTTTAGATGACAAATTAGACAGACTGAATGCAGCGGGAACTCAACGCAGTTGGCAATCTATAAATATAGTTAAACAGTATATGAATGATTATGGGCTCTGCGATGCATGGCGTTGTTTTCACCCTGATAGCAAAGAATATTCTTTCTTTTCACATGTGCATCACTCATATTCTCGTCTAGATTATTTCATAGTAAGCAATTCATTGATGACAAACATTTCAGACACTAAGATACACCCTATTGCTGTCAGCAATCATGCACCAGTTACTGTAAATTTAGATTATATAAAAAATATATATATATATATATATATATAAATTGGAGACTAAATACATCATTACTACAAGAAGAAGAATTTTTGCAATATTTTAAAAAAGAATGGGCATCGTATCTAGAGTTTAATGACTTGCCAGGAACTTCAGCATGTACACTTTGGGAGGCTGGGAAAACAGTCATGAGAGGTAAAATAATATCCTATTCAACAAATAAAAAGAAAAAAGAAAATAAACGTATTGATGAATTAGAGAAATCCATTAAATTGTTAGAAGGTCTACAAGGAGAGGAAACACAGCAAAAGCTACGCAAATTAAAATTAGAACTAAATGAATATATTGATAAGAAAAATAAATTCTTGATACAAAGACTTAGATTAGATAATTTTGAATACGGTAATAAATCAGGGAACTTTTTAGCTAATCAACTCAAATTAAACAAAGAAAAAACATCTATATATGGTATTAAAGATAAAAATGGAAATATAATTCATGATGAGGGAAAAATAAACAATGTTTTTAAAGACTTCTATAAAACTCTATACACTCCACAAATAAATCCATCTAATGAGGATATTAATGAATTCTTGGAGAAAGTAACACTTCCAAAACTAGATATTAGTCAGTCATCAAAACTAGACTCACCATTAACATCAGATGAGCTCCATGAAGCAATTAAAAGCATGCCTAATAAGAAATCTCCAGGTCCTGATGGCTATCCAGTGGAATTCTATAAAGAATTCTGGGATATACTGGAACCGATATTCTATAGAGTGCTACTTGAGTCAGAAGGAAATGGCAGGCTACCAACACATATGAATTCAGCCAACATTAGTCTCTTATTAAAATCAGGCAAAGACCCAGTATTACCTACCAGTTATCGTCCAATCTCTCTTATTAATGTTGATGTTAAAATAATTTGTAAAGTCTTATCAAAAAGACTAGAGAAGATAACTCCTGTTAT